>JABFPN010000886.1:0-36530 GCA_022817305.1 Leptoteleia sp. ZL-2020
CTACTTTCAATGTTGAGTGAATGTTCAACTTAGCTAATTTTGCGTAATTTTAACCTTCTATGAATGTTGCGTAAGTTGGGTAATTATCTAAAACCAACGTTCACTGAACCTAAGTGTGTTCTTGGGGCACTGAATCGTAAAAAAAAATTGAAACTAAAACAGCGCGTACCTGTATTGCCAACCCGTCGTCCTAAAGTAAAAATGTATACAAATTTAAAAAAAGCTGTAAAAAACCTGCAACTGCGAGATAATCAACAATAAATATACAGCATTTATTTACCTTATATTATTTAACATTACTATCCTTTCTTAAAAAGTAAAGTTCAACGTGAATTTGCAGTTGTTGGATGAAATGCGCGCGCATCCGCGGCAAATATAAATGGTAAGAAAAAATGATTAAGCAAAAAATCTTTAAAACACGCATAGAAAAAAACAATTATAAACTTGGAAAATAAAACATAATAATCAATCAATATTATTAAAACATTATAACAATATAATAATAATATTATTAAAATATTAAAACAATCAACACTACCAATCTTCACTAAACAGCTATCGATTTCGAGATCAAAACTAAAAGCTGAAATTTCCAACAACAACAAAAAAACTGCAAATCTACAGTTGAAACTGTAGGGTTGGCTGCGCACAGTGTGACGTCCTGTTAAAGCAGCGCGGTTGGAAAAACAGCGCGCACTCTTTACAACTCATCGCTCAATCAGCCAAGTTGAATCTGCTTGACTTTTCAAGAACCAGTTCGAGTCAGCCCAAAAGGACGTCGAAAAGCTGTACACTTCCTGGTGCCACATGTTTAAATGACCTGGAACCAGCGGTGAAAACAAGTGTCCCTTTGATAACCCATGTAATCGTCCGTCACTCGATTGTTCGCGTTCCGCTGTACCATTGTTACGCAGTGATAATTATTATTTGAGTGTATTTAGTTGGGAGCCAGTTGTGGTATTCTGTCCAAAATGGCAGCAACAGCTGCAGACGAGCTAGGTGAGAATCCATCGGACGAACAATTTGTTTTTTCACAACTTTTCGTATTTTCATCCTTTATGATTGTAATCTTCGGCTTACCTAACCACTTTACACTGGTTATCCATTTTACTTCTATTCATTGTCATGACACCTTTCTTATCAGGTTACCTCTGTGGTTACGAAAAGTTAAATGTCATGCAGTATAAATTAAAGTTTTACTTGTAATCTTTGTTGTATTTTCTTCTTTTTTTTTCTTTGGCCTTTTGTTTTTAGTATTGTTGTATAATGTACAAAGTGTGTTACATTCTATTATAAAGCAAATTAAAAAAAAAAGTAGATGACTGAAATGTATAGTGCAAAATTTGCATATATACCCAGTAAATAAGAAATTATTAAAAATTATTTAAATGCACAAACGTGTATTACGTTTTAATTAATGTCATATTTCTAAAATTCTTAATAATTTAGTTTTGAAACTCTTTAAAGTGTATCGTAATTCCAAAATGTTCAAATGTTAATTATAATTTAATCATTTTATTAATGAATTGTACGAAAAATTTTTAATTGTACAATTAATATTAAGAGACATACATTTGATACTTATTATTAATGATCTGTCAACAAAAGAATTTAATATTTTTATTATATTGATATAAATATTGACATTTTAATACAAAGATATATATATATATATATATATTAATACATTATATATTATTATTATTATTATATATTTTAATATAATAATAGCAGTAATAAAAATAAATATACCTTTTTGCATTGACATTAGTTTTATTGGAGCGGGTCTTCCTGCGTTTGGGATCCGCCGAAATGGACGATCAACTACAGGCAGCAGTTGGCAAATTTCTTCCTCCTGTTCTGTTAAAATTGTCCAGCACCCAGGATGGCGTGCGCAAAAAAGTGATGGAACTTTTAATTCATATCAACAAACGACTTAAAAGTAGACCAAAAGTTCAACTACCCGTCGAAGCTTTGCTGTTGCAGTATCAAGACCCAGCTGCCAGTTCATTTGTAACCGTACGCATTATTGTGACGTTATTGCAAAGCAAATTCTTATCGCCGCTTATTTATCGTTAAACAATTTATTCGGATCTAAGAAAATAATAATAAGTTTAAATTTTGCAGAATTTTACGATTATATATATAAAAATGGGATATCCGAGAATGGACATAGCCAAGCAAGCTGAATTATTACCAAGTGTCTTAAATGCAATTGAGGGAAAGCCACAATCTCACCAGGACAGGTAATATAAAATTTGTTTTTAATTTATTTTATAAATTTTTAGGAATGATATTGATTGTTTAATGAATTTAATTTAAGATTGTAATTTAAATTTATATAATTAAATCATGATACGATCAATATCTTGCCAGTGAATGAGCACTAAAAATTATTTGTTGAAAATTGACGAATTAAATATTATAATTTCAGCTTAATGTTTATTATTATGCCAGCGTTGGGACACATTAAGATACCAACAGATCCTGAAAAACGAGATTCAATACTTGGCCTGAAGGACAAACCTAATGTTTCTAAAATGCTATCGTCTATTATGCTTAATAATCTGCTTATCGGTTATGGGTAAGATTCCACTAATTATCAATAATTAATAGTTTATTTTTAATCATAATATTCACCTGAAAACAAAAATAATAATAATAAACTTTGAAATATAGTACTTCTTATTCTTTATATGCATTTTTTACCTTCATTTTAGGTAATTAATTCATTTTTATTATAGTAAAAAACAAATTTAAAGACGTTTCAATCTAAATTCAAAATTTTATATGCTTTATATGATTTTCTTTGTATAGAATATAGAAAAGTATAAAATCAATAATGATATCTTGTTTGCAATAAAAAGCATAGCCATTGTAGCTGAGCATTGCGATAGAATAACCGACTGGAATCAAATACCAACTCCGCCAGGGTTCAGTCAACATGAATTTAAGCGTACTATGTGCGAGCGTGCGCGCACTGCCGAGGAGCAAGAGAGCATTAAAATGGGAATTATCAAATTCATCAGTGGCGGCTTTTATCCCGATCACGAAGTCTTAATTCACCTGATTGTCGCAGCTTCTGACACAAAATTCTCCGTTGCCAACTTAGCTAATGTGGAACTGAAAAAGATAGCAAAGTATGCACGTTATGAATATTATAGGAGATAAGTTTCGTAATGTTAAATCATTTTATCCTTAAAGAAATAAAAACTTAAAGAAACAGTAATCTATCGCAGTATTTTAATCTCATTGTATGTTAATTATGTCATTAAATAAAACGATTTTAACTTCAGTTCCATAGATTGGTCATCGCCTCAGGTTGCCATGCCTCTTTACACATTATTCCTGGGCACGACACAAAAAGATGTGGAACCGGAAATGAAAAAATTGCCGATAGATCTGTACCATCGATTAAAAATAATGCAATATCTTTTACGAGTTACAAAAAGCGGTTTCGTCATTCCGCACTGCATACAAGTATGTGAATTTAATAAATATTAACAGTTCATTTTATTATAATATACAAAAAAAAAAAAACTTTTAAATAGTAACAGAATATCTTAATTTTTAATTACTATTCTAGGTGGTATTCGAGAGTCTTTATGGAAAAATGACCACCATAAAATTACAATCGTTAGCTCTCAAATTTACTTTGAACATAGTCCAACAGTACGTACACATTATTTTATAAAATTTAAGGTTTTTCATGTTTTTATGTTAAATATTAAAATTAAATATTAAAAATTCAATTTACTTTAGGTGCAGTTTAACTCCGTTGTCTCGGGTAGCTGGAGTCATTTTAAATGGAATGTTAAAGTTAATATCAGAAAGCGAATACCACACATTACGACCAATGGCATATACAATTGTTGGACATCTTGGACAAAGAATTCCAACGCTTGTTAACAAAGACTTTAGCATTTTACAGGATTTTTTCGAAACATTAAGAACGGTATTAAATTTGCTTTAGTTGAATTTTTTTTTGCATTCAATTAGTAGTTTAGTATTAAAAAAAAGGGGACGTTTATATACATACATATATACACATAATAGTATGCATAAAATATTAATTATAATTATTTTTCAGTCTGATGGTGAACTGCGTAGCTTCATCAAAGATGCATTAATTTGCATGACAAGTTCCTTTATTTTAAAAAACGATGCCGAATCCGATATCACCATAATGAATGCATTGTTATCTTGTCACATCGAGAGCGAAGAATCATCCGCTCGGTAATTCTAATTTAACTGAAACAAATATGTGTATTTACTTATAACACTAGTTAAACCGAACAACGTTCCATTATTTCAGATATGTTGCAGTGCATTACGCCGCAACTGTTTTCCCATCAAATGACGTTTCGTCTCGATACCTGTTATTGTTGGCATGCTCCGATTCGAAGCAAGATATCAAAAATGAAGCTTTGAAAGCACTTTATGGGACTTGTTACAAGAATGAACGCGATAAGGGCGAAGCGAAAAGCATCGCTTTGCCCGAATTTTCGAAAATAGTGTCCTATCTGCACCAAAAAGTGCAAAACAAAATGGATTCCATTAAAGGAAGTGCTGCTAAATCAGATACTAAAATGATACCCTTTGAGAATAGTGTATTCATAGAGGTATGTCCAAAGTCTATGGCAGAAAATAAAGATTAGTTAATTGATTAATTGATATTAAGTTAGTTAATCGATACACGTTTTCTTTCATATTTCAGATGATAACATATTTGAGATTATGTTTAGCAAAAAGTGCAGGAATTCCGCTGCAACATGAATCATTACAACATCCTTGTATACACACACCTGTGATTGGACGCTATTTAGATACAGTTTATAAACAAGATCCAGATTGTTTAAATAAATATACTGATTTAATTTTGCAACTGGCTCACGCAACATCAGGCTCTGGTATATATAATTAATTGATTAAAATAAAATGTTTAGTCTTCTTTCTTTATGTAAAGTATAAGTTTTGGTTACATTTTTTTATAATGTTCTTGATTTCAATGAAATTAATGAAGTTTTTCTTGATCTTTATTTCAGATTCAGTATCATTGGATGCATTCTTAGAAATTATAGGTACGATACCACATCATGTAATAGATCGCCACTCAAAGGAATTACCTTGGTTTCGAAACCTATTATCGTCGACGAAAGAAAAAGTGCGCGAACCGTGCGCAAAAATTTATGGTACCTCGGTGGCCCGAACTGCACTTAACGACTTTGATCAAAAAATTATGGATATCATAGCTTTAACAGCGAATGGTAAAAATGTGGAAACTCAACACGGCGCCTTGTTGGCGTTGTCGTATACGATGGAAAGAAAACTGACCATTAAGAAGCAAGAGAAGCAAGATTTGAAAGAGTGGAAAACATACGTAGATGTTGTCGATGTTATATGTAAATATTTTTATTACTTGAAGTAAAGAAAAATTACTGTAATTATTGTTACGATGTACAGTAATTTTAGAACTACCTTTTTTATAAGTATTTAAATCAGCTTAAAATTAAAATTATTGTTAATCAGGTACATTTGTCAATGACAAAAATGCGATGTTAATTAACGCTGCAGTTCAAAGTTTGGGTCTAATTGGAAAAACTTATGCTCTGCCTTATTCGAGTGACAATTCGAATGATAAATTTAGTAAAAGAAGTGTCATGGAAAAGTTAATGTCCCTGCTTGGAGATCCAAAGTCTAATTCAAAGGTATCCTAACTGATAAATAGTAATAATAATAACTACCTAATTAATAAAATACTTATTGGCAAATTTTAATCGATGAATTTAAAGGAATGTTGAATAATTATATTTGTAGCTAAAAGAGAGAGCAGCCATGACTTTGGGATTTTTATGTGTCGGGGAAGATTTTCCGTTTACAAAAGAAATTGCTGAAAATTTTATTAAGAAAGCAAATGAGGTAAACTAATGTTCCCAGTTTATAGAAATATGATTTAATCCTAATGATTAAATTATTATTTGTTGCATAATGAAATTTATTCAACCATAAGATATTTTAAATATTTGTTTATTCATTTCTTAACTTGTTAGACTAAAGACGTAGATGTGCATTTAACCATTGGAGAAGCTTTAGTTTGCTGCGTCCAAGGAGTTTCATCACCAGAAGCTAGAGATCCTTGGACAATTCTTCCAACCGAATACGAAATTCCTTATTCTCAGAAATGTGATGAATTATTGGTTTTAGTTTTGAATAATTTATTAGAATTAGCAAAGAATCCTCATCCTAATTCTCGACAGGTAACATATTATAAATTCAGAACATATCAAATATTTATTCTTCTTTCTTAAGTTTTAATAAAAATTCATATTCGTTTAGGCTGTATGTATCTGGCTGTTGGCAATAGTAAAACACAATTCTAAACGAAAATATGTCTTGGATAAAATGTCTGCGATTCAGAATGCATTTATGGATTTCCTATCTGAAAGTAGTGGTAATGAAACTTATTTAATCGTACATTAATTGAGCAAAAAATATATTCTCCCACCAGTAAGAGTGAATTAGTTGGTTTAAAGATAGATTGCTAAGTAATGAATGTACTGTAATAAGAAAATTTTAGTTTCCTATAAAATTTAATAATAATTTGCAGAAATCGTCCAAGATGTGGCTTCAAAAGGTTTATACTTGGTTTACGATGGTAGTACAGAGGAAAATCGTAAAGCACTCGTGGAGAATATAACAACGCAACTTCTACACGGTAAAAGAAGTGTCAATCAAGTTACTGCCGATACGAAACTATTTGATGATGAACAATTGGGAAAAAGCCCAACAGGGTACGTATAAACATATATAAAATGAGATTCTCAATAAAATTTCAACCAAACTAAATTGCTATAAAATAACTTATAGCGGAAATATATCTACGTATCGTGAAATTTGCTCTTTGGCTTCCGATTTGAACAAACCTGAATTAATATACAAATTTTTACACTTGGCTAATCACAACGCAATGTGGACGTCAAAGAAAGGCGCAGCTTATGGATTTTCAATTATAGCCACTCATGCCAGTGAAGAATTGAGCACATATTTACCAATCATTGTGCCAAAACTGTTTAGATATCAGTATGATCCAACGCCAAAAACTCAACAGAGCATGTCCAGTCTTTGGCGTGCAATAGTTCCTTCTACGAATAAAGCTGTAAGTTTATAATCCCATTAAAGTAGTAATATTAACATAATGATGAAAAAGAGGCAGAAAAAACAAATTTAAATAACAAACCAGAAAGTTATTGAAGTATTTGATAAATATGTCTAAATTATCAAGGGTTGTCAACTGACTCATTTTCACCTAAAACTATCACTAAAAGGAACTTAAAAAATAATTAAAATAAACGACATTTAAATATAGGTCGAACAGTATCACAAAGAAATTTTGGAAGATTTATCTGTGAATCTTACGAACAACCAGTGGCGAGTTCGTTACAGTTCGTGCAGCGCTCTTAGCGATTTATTGAAATTAAATTTACAATTGGATCTTGCACAATTTGGCCCCGAATTATGGAAACAACTGTTTCGAGTAATGGATGATATTCACGAAGGAACTCGAACTGCTGCAACCAATACAGCTAAAATTCTTGGAAAGGTCTGATCATATGCCGATTATATATATATATCATTTATGATAAACATTCGTACTGTTGAATTGGAAGAGAGCGAATTTAACATTTTAAATCTTTAACAATGATTGCAGGTTTGCGTTCGTCAATGTGATGCGACAAATGGAAAATCTGGAGAACGTCTTCTAGAAGCAATATTACCGGTGCTTTTAGATATTGGAATTAAACACACGGTGACTACTGTTCGATTGTTATCAGTGCAAGTAGTTTCTCAACTACTATCTTCTGCTAGTAACCTTTTGAAGCCATCTTTAGTAACTTTAATACCAGCCCTTCTGATGGCCGCTGGGGAATTAGAAAATTTGAATACCATTGCCTTCCACGCTTTATTTAAATCCACTTCTGTAGAACATTTCACTACAGAATCTATATCTAAGGTATATTTATAATACAACAAACATTCATTCTTCAGTTCTATCGTTATTTAATACTTAAATTGATTATCAATTTAATTAAGGACACTTAAATATTTTAATTCACATTTCAGTGTATTCAATACATAGACGAGGAAATTTTAAAATCTCTGATACCAAAAGTGGTGGACATGATGAAGTCATCTATCGGTGTTGGTCCAAAGTTGGCTTGTGGACGATTTTTAATTTTGCTTTACGGCCACTTGAAATTAGATTTACTACCATACACTGGTATAGTTTTATTTTATCATAATCAAGTATGCCATTAGGGTGAAATATCAATTATTTACGTAAAGTAATTTTGAATTTACTTAATTTATTTAAAGTAATATTTAATTTACCTTAAATATTTTTCTTCGGCACTTTCATTTGACTTTAATAGTTATTGTTACTCAATCAGGACGCATCATGTCAACTTTGGTGTCCGGTTTGGTCGACCATAATGAAATAATTAGGAAGAGCAGCGCCAATACTTTGGGTCACGTGATAGGCTGTGCAAAGGATTCTAGCATAGAAAAAATGTTAAATACATTAGATAATTGGTATATGAAACGCGAAGGTACGTTTTCTACTAGCATTTTGCACAATTTCATATCGAAAGAAATAATATATATAAATTTTGTTCAGAGGATTCCATAAGACTGGCTATTGGTCAGTGTTTACAAGCGGCGAACACCCACAACCAGGACAAATTGAAGAATTTCGCTAATATTGTAATACCCCTCGTATTTTTTGCCATGCACATTGAAAAAGTGCCAGGTTAGTCATTGCATAATCAGACTATGTTTCGAAGCGTTAAAAATGAAACTAGATAATTTGACAATATTTAAAATTTGTAAACTCATCAGTAAGATTATCCAAAAATATTGGACGTAAATTTGGAAAAGTCATAGATACAATTAAGTGTCGTTAAATAATAAAAATATGAAATGTAATTATAAAATCCTTGAAATATTTGATTTTCAATTAACAATATCCACAGAAAACGAAGAGAATGTAAAATTTTGGGAAGAATTGTGGTCGGAAATAACGCCTGGTACTGAGTTGGCAATTCGTCAAAATCTTGATGAAATCATTGAGAAGTGCAGCAATGCTCTCGAGTCCTCCTCGTGGACGATTAAAGCCCAAGCCGCCAATGCTATAACAACGGTGGCATCCAGATTAGGCGCCGACGTCGATGAAGAAAAGAGGAAAAAATTGTTGAATATTTTAACCACGGGATTACAGGGTCGCACCTGGAAGGGAAAGGAGAGACTTTTACACGCACTCTCTACTTTGGCGTGCAATAGCAAGTAAATTCCACCCCACATTCCCCCTTCTTTTAATCGGATTACTTTTTATTCCCATTAATTTGACTTGTAATTGAACTTTTCAGAGACATGATGCAAAAGAATCCGGATCTGACGGAGATGATAGTCGAAGCATTGTATAAAGAATGCAAAAAAGAAGCAACCGAGTATCGTTTTTACGCATTAAAAGCATTTTCAGATGTACTTCATCAATTGAGCGTGGATCGATTCACTCAAATATACGAAATTGCTCAGGAAATTTTTGTAAAAGTAATTAAACTGACTGCTATTACGTTAATTGTTTATTTATCATTATAAATTGTAGACAATTAGCTTAATGTGCATTGTTCTTAATTAAGAAATTATAGTTTCTTTTGAACATTTGCTTCGAATTAAATCTTACAGCTTTCGTCAATAATAGCTTAAATATTAATTAAATTATGCGAATAAATTTTGATAATCATTGATTATGGATGTTTACAGTTGTCGAACAAAGATAGCGACGATGAAGATGCTAATATGGAAGAAATGTCAAAGAGCAGAGAAGACAAAATTAAATTGCAGGAAGCAATTTACGAAGCACTTGGTAAAGCCTGGCCTAAATCTAAAGAAACTCAAGGTGCTTATAATGACGATCATTCTTCAAAAAATTTCCCTTTAATTAATATAATTTATTACACATTATATTTTATATTAACGTTTAATTTCATAAAATTAATAAAATATAAAAAGAATCAACTTTTTTTTAATTTTAACACCAAGTATTAGATGAAATAATAATTATCGGTATTTAAATTTGTATTATATGAAAAATGTTTCTCAATTTTCAGACAAATATTGTTGGGAATTCATAACTTATTGTAACGATACTCTACCAAATAGTATCAGAAGTATTCAGGTCACGATACTTACCACCCTTAATCTTTATATCGACAAACTTATTATATTGGAAATAAAAGATGAAGACTTGACCGAGGAAGATCGAAAAATAATGAAATCCATTATCGATCCGCTAGAAAAAATTCTTCGTCTTTCCATTGGTAACGGCAATTTAATTATATTGTAACCATTAGTTTGAAATTCATTCAGTTTCCATGCATTTTTCAAATGCAACTTCTTATCTTCTGGGAGGATATTTACACTTAAAATTTAATTCAATTTAAATTTGTTTCAGGTATATCAAAATACATGAGAATTAGAAAAGAGGCTTTAAATATAATTTTAACTTTGTTAAGAAAGATGCGAGATGTCGAGAACAGTGAACTCTTCTACAAAGTGAAATTGGTTTTTGAGGAAAATCTCCCCGAGTTACACAAAGATAATCAACCAGAAATTCGATCAAGAGTAGTCGACATCAAAGCCATGCTCAAAATTTAGTCATCATTTCGTGTCAAATAATGTTCATTTCCATTCTTTAAAGAATGCGCAAGTAAATTTTATAGCTCTCTGGAAAAAAAATTATAGTTCGTTTCGGGAAAGTATACAATTTTATATTATTTATACTTAAAAATACGATGAAAAAAATAAAAATTAACGAATTGATTTTTTTTATAAGATTTTACTATAATGTAATAATGATTCCCTCGTATCTTTCAATTGATCATTTTCATTATGAACAAATTTTCTAGCATAAATGTATGCGACCCTGTTTATAAATTGAATTTAGTAACAACCGTTCGTTTGCAATGTTTTCATCAATTCTGCATTTATTTTAAATTACCCATATGTACAATGTAGCTGTAATTAACTATAATTATGTGTCAAATAAAATTTATTGACAAACGAAATCTTGTAGGAATATTAATTTGATCTGTTTTACCGGATTAAATATTGTATTTTTGTTTGATGTAAATTAAAAGTGGTACAAGACTCTCAGCTTGTGTCATAAAAATAAAATATTTTCGATATTATAATTTAATTATTTTATAAGAAAATAATTTATTGAAAAAATATACAAGTAGTAAGTACTGGATAAGATTAAAATTAAAGCATATATTTATCTTTATTTTGGGATAAGATTAAAGCCGACGATTTAGTATCTAAAAATAAACCCTTCACTTCCTCGATATCCTCCTTCTTTATCGTTACTCTTTCATTAACTTTAGCAGTCAGCGAAGCCGGTGTGAGAAGTTGCACGACGTATCTCAAAGTCGTTTTAGTTCCTAAATCTCCTAAATTTGTAATGGCGTCACTTTCAATTTGCAGCCCCTCAGTGTTTGCCCTTAATTTGATAATCTGTTCAATTTCGGATTTCGAGTAAGGAAGAGTTTTGATTATTAAAAGTCGATTCAAAAGATCTAACGGAATCCCATGAGGAGCGACAACGTCCACGGTTCCTCTGATGACGCAGCGACCTCTGTTCGTTGCAAATATTACAATTGGTGCAATGGCACTTTCAAGAGCTCGATGCAAATACGTGAAAGTTTCGATGTCAAGCATGTGAACTTCATCGATGAACAATACACCCGGTACCAATTCAGCAATTCCTTGGTCGATATACTTGTTAACGACTTTGTTAATTTCTTTCCTAAGTTTGTCTGTAATAAAAAAGAAGAATTTATAGTAATTATGAATCTATAACAATTACTTCATGGTCTTTGAGTTAGTTCAAGAAAATTACTATTATCAACAATTCGTAAGAAAATAAAATTAAATTACCAGTGATTTCAGTCTTTTTTGGTTTCATAAGTTGCCCCATCATGGACATAACATCTTGACCTCCTTGAGGTTTCGCATTCGCGACATCCAAGTCATGCAAAGTAACATCCTGAATGACTTCCTTTTTCTTGTGAACGTCCCCTTTAGGTATGGGAACGTATTCCTCTGCCTCAAGATCAAATTCTGTGGCAAAATTGTCACTTCGACCTTGCCTTTTGACAGCTCCGCTGTTAGCCTCGATGTAAATAACATCGCCAGTTTCAACCTTTTCTTTTTGCAGGGACTCGTAAATGGATGGATCTAATTTGAGCTGTTTCGTTCCTTTGGCTGTTTTTAAACCAATGACTACATGGGAGATGGTTTTTCCGTAACCACCCATTGGATTTTCTGTTTCAACGGGAGTCAATTCGGTTACTTCGCCCTCGTAGACTTCTTTGGTTTCTTTGATTCTTAGACCAATGGCGCGTCTAAAATTTTCCATCAAAACTTCGGTTTTTTTTATTTCAGAACTGTATACTTCTGATCCTACCATTGGGCAAAAAGGAACTTTGTTCCCGAGCTCTTGAGCCATTGCTAGAGCGATAGCTGTTTTTCCAGTTCCTGGCGGACCGGCTAACAATACTGCTCTACCAGCCATTTTCTTATACTTGATCATATCTACGACTAAACCAGCTGCCTAAAATATAATGATTAAATTCAATAAACATGGTTTTGATAAAATATAATGATTAAATTCAATACAAATGGTTTTGATAAATATAATGATCAAATTGAATACAAATGGCTTTCATAAATATAATGATGAAATTCAATACAAATGATTTAGATAAAATATAATGATTAATTTCAATACAAATGGTTTTGATAATTATCATAATTAAATTCAATACTAATGGTTTTAATAATTATAATTATTAAATTCAATAAAAATAGTTTCGATAAAATAGAATGATCAAATTCAATAAAAAAAGTAATACAATTCAATTCAAATATTAAGAAAATTATTGATGAAAAACAATGTTAGCCTTTTAAGAATAAATTCTTGTTTTAATTAGTTTATTTGTAACGTTATAATAAACTTATCAAGTATTTATAAATCAATAATGGTCGCTACTTAGCAACCAATAACAGTTCAGATTTTATATAATCCCGGAAATCATATTCACTCTCAAATACATAAAATTTAACAATTATTGCTTAACATTGCAAGAATACACACAATATTTAAATGTAAATAAAATTAGAAACTTTTTTTTTTAATTTTTCCCTTTTAAATATGTTATACTAGTTACAAAACGTAAAAAAATTGTATATTGTTAAAATTAGTTTAGAAATTATAGAAATCGATATTTAATTATTTATTTAAAATGATTTCTTTTCAGCCAAATAAACCATTAGTTTTTATGCATTATTAAAACAAGGTGTTAAATTACGTATATGACATTTAAGACTATGAATAAAAGTGAATGAAATAATTCAGAATACAAATTTGCTTAAAAGCGACTAAAAAAATGGGAAAAAACTTGTTTTAATAAGGAAAAGTAAATAATGCCGGTATTAACTAACCTCTCTTGCTTTAGCTTGGCCCACGAGGCCCGCTGCCATTTGATGTGCGGTTCCATTTTCGTCCAAACCAAGGCCTTTGATATGAGTGTGAGCAGAAATTCTCTGCGTTTTCGCTGTACTTTTCACTTCCTCGATCTTCATATTTAATTCTTTAAAATTAACAACAACGACGATTTGTAACCTCCGCTACGATCAAAGAACCATTGAGAAATAGTCAATGATAGTCAAAAAGTACAAACTGCGTAAGCCCGAGTAAATTTTAAAGCTGATTCCAGCGCCATCTGAAGTCGATACGACGAACTAATTAACGGCGGCAAATTTAAATGTAGTTCGCAGTTCACTGGTACCTTTCAATATTAAAAAGCGATAACAGCTTTCCCACACTATCTCTGCCCGACTAACAGATGATATCTAATGAAATTGCAGTGCGCGAATAATATCGTTCGAAGGCAAAATAACGATAACAACGTAGGTATCATTGAAAGATATCGCGATATTCTTCCTGGAAATTATGTTCAGTTTTCTTATTAATTTTAAAGTGTACCAATTTGAATATGTTCCTCAAGAATATTGTTAAATTTAAAAAAAAAAAAACGAAGAATTAATTGCAAGGTCATTGAATATTTTTGATAAGAAATGCGAAAGCATTTGAAAAAGAACTGTTTAAAAAACGATAATTTTATTGTAAAATAAGATAAGGGGGAAAGTTTTCAAAAATTTTCTGTAAAGAAACATATCAAAATTGAGTTAAGTGTGTAAATCAATTAAATTCTTAACAATTTAATATCTATTTACAGGTTTCTAAGATAAATTGCCATTTTTTGACGAAAATTGTGCAAAATAATAATTAGCAAAAATCATAATTTTGCCAAAAAACCGATTTGAATATTCCCAATTTCAATTTTATTTCATTCCCTTCGATGGCAACATTTTTCACAAGGGGGTAGGGGGTGGGGGAGGGGGGGAGTTGGCGTCCTCGACGGAGCAAAGCGCGAGGGGTTGTTCCTAATTTCGATGGGGGGTAACGGAGTTTGGTCCCGGGCTGGCAGCTAAGCAAGCAGTGGCGCGCGGTTCGAGTGCGCATGCCCGCGCACCGTGCCCTTGCGCCGCGCTTTTCTCACACTCACCCGTCGCCGGTCCACCCCCCCCCCTCCTGCCCCTCCTACCCCTCCCATCCCAGGCCCCTCGCTCTCGCGCTCCCTCTCACCCTCGGCGCGTGTAATCTTTATTTTTTTCCCTCCTTTGCCTTCCGTCTTTCTTCGCCAGTGCTCGGCAAGTGTTTTCGTACGGCGGATACATCGTCGGTGGTTCGCGACGCGTCGACGTTAAATAAATAAAAGCCCGAGCACGTGGCTCGGCCACTGCCAACGGCGAGGGTCCCGCCGCGGCGCTCGGCGTCCGATTTCGACCCCCGGGAAGCGTAAAGTCCGCGCGTGGTCCGAGCGTGGTCGCGCGCGCCCTCGGCGATGCCATCGGGCGGCTTCGACACTCCGGCCGATTGGTGTCAAGTCGTCGCAATGCACCACCCCGAGAAACGTTTGTTTTTCCCTTTTTCTCATTTACCCAAACTAATGTTGTTATTAAATTGTTGTTTTTTTGGTCTCCCCACTCCTTATTTCACCGAAAAAAACATCATTTCGACTCTGCTTTGTTTACCTTTTTTGTTTGTTTTCTCATTAACAGTCGATTTTATTAATTTGCGATTGTTTCTGTGTAGTTGCATTGCATTTCGTTAGTTGGACCGATGTATCGAATGTGAGCTTTGTAATTTGCATTATTTATTATTTGTCATGTTTTCTTATGTTAATTTATTAACGTAAAATTTTCATTGCCTGTGTTGAGAAATTTTTCATAATTTTTGTTAGAATTTAATAAGAATGGTAGTTTTTTTATGTTGTCCACGCGGCTTTGTTTACCTTTTTTTTGTTTGTTTTTTTATTAACACTCGACTTTATTAATTTGCGATTGTTTTTGTGGTAGTTGCATTGCATTTCGTTAGTTGGACCGATGTATCGAATGTGAGCTTTGTAATTTGCATTATTTATTATTTGTCATGTTTTCTTATGTTAATTTATTAACGTCAAATTTTCATTGTTTGTGCTGAGAAATTTTTAATAATTCTTTTCATTACAATTTAATAAGAATGGCAGTTTTTTTATGTTAATGTTTGTTCGAAGATTATATGGCTTGACTTTTGAGTGTACATTATCAGTTCGTTTGCCTCGTGCAAATTCTTATTAATGGCAATAATTAAAAAAGGCAATTGTCTGTAATAATGAACGATAAAGACTGTCCGGGGAGAATTTATGATTCTATAATTTTACTACTTTTGCATAATGAATTGATAGATGATAAATTGCCTTGTTTCGTTTTATTTATAATGTTTGTTTAAAAATTAATAACAATTTTGCAAGAGGAAATATAATAAGAAAGTTGTTTGGTATTATTTCATTTGTTTATCTTTTACGAATGTTTTGAATGGATTCCACGAAACTGATTGTATTGTTGTTAGTTGGACGCCAGAACTTGCTTCGACAAGTAAGGTTTTATTTATTGTTATATTATTGTGGAGATGGTGATGTATTTGTGAAATTATTTTAAACTTATCTTTCTATTTTTTTTAAAGAAATGTAGTAATTAGAAAAAGGTGGACACTAAATTATAGGTTTGATTAAGTTTATCCTTTTAAATTATCAAGAAATTTAAATATATGTTTGCTTATTTTCAGTATTTTAAAAGTTATATTAATAATAATATTAATTAATACTATTAATAAATATTTTATAATATAATAATTAAAATAAAATATTAACTATCCTAACAATAATTAAACCTACTTATATATGTCAATAATTTGCACTATTTTTGTTTATATCTTATTTATATTTTTCTAATGTATTTTAATTTTGTAAATTCACGATAAATTTAACGTTACTTCCTTCTATTAATTATAATAGCAATTTATATTTATGCGGTTAATTATTATTTTTTTATGTAAGATGAATTAGAGACTAAATTGCAGTACTTAAGGTGATAATAATAATAATAACAGTAATAAAAATAAAACAAATGCTTCTAAAGTAGTGAATGACAATAGTTAAACATAATGAAATAACAATAAAATAAAAAGTTTTATGTAAAATATGATGATGTAAGAAATATTTTAAAACAAATGGACATGGTTGGACGTGTAATAAATGGCATATTTTTACTAAAAGGTATTTTAAAATTCTTTATTAATTTAATTTATTTATTAATTCTTTTTATTATTATTTAATAATATACATTTTATTATTTAAATTTATTAATTAATTATTAATATAACTATATAAACATCAATTTTATATTAATGTATACAATTTCACTAAACAAAGAAGGAAATGCAGATAAAAAGCAAACACAATATACAATAATAAAGGAGAAATGTTGATTTATGTTCACTTTTAATTAAACTATTAAATTAATTAATATTACATTGAAGTTTAATCCGCACATCTGCTTATTAAACCTCACAGAAATGCAGATATTATGCGTATTAATTAAAAATGTTAATTTTGCAATATAAAAAGTACATAATCTAAATTTGAACACTCAGCCCCAGTGGCCTTATAACACCCTAAGGGAGCAGATGGCAGAAAATGAGTTGAAGAAACATTGATCTAATTTTTTTTGTCAATGATTATTCCACCTTTTTCGTTGGGGGAACAATTTATTCATGCAGAATCCTTCCACTCAATGCATACAGTATTTAAATATTAAAAACCTCATTTTCATTGCGCGAACGAATCCTGTTACATATAAATTAAAAACCATGAAAATTAACATTATTCATTGACAAATATTTTCATAACACCATCATAATATTTCTCCGATTGATGATAATTAATCAGAAGGAAATGATACATTAAACACAAAACGCGATAAATCATGGATTGTAAAATAATTGAAGATACAGAGTCAATAGTAATAACCCTATTAACACGTTTTAACGAATAATAAATTGTAATTAATAAATAATTTGACATTTACAATTATAAACGTTAATTATCATTAATAAATTGCAATCTAACAATAATATAAATTTTAGTTATATTTCCAATTGTGTTAACTATTAAATACATTTTCTTAAAAAACATAAACCACAATATTATAATACTCAAACTATTTTTTCAATTCAAAACAAGCTTTCCACTTACACAACAAATTAACACCCTCCAATAAAATCTTTAATCGATATATCACTGTTATTAAAAGTAAAGGAAAGCGGTGTTTTGAATTGAGAAATAAATCCATAATAATGTCTTTATTTGGATTGGAGTAGGACGAAAGGAAAATAAGCGTTAACCCAATGTCATTTGTTTTCAGCTGTGAAAATCTAAGTGGGGGAGGGAAAGAAAAAAAGCACAGGATGATTATGATGATTACTCGTACGTGCGATGGAAAAGTGGACAAACTGCGAATAAGGAGAGGAAACGCGCGTTACAAATGGCACTGGAGCTGGATTGTTGGCGGCTTTGTTTCGAACAAGAGAACGTGCCTTCGGCGGCAGGGATAGTGCTAAACGCATTTGTTCGATGTTGACGAACGGGCGGCTCTTGGACAGCAATTATGCCCGGAATCGTGGTCTTCCGAAGACGCTGGAGCGTTGGAAGCGACGACCTTGTCGTGCCTGGAGCCTTCTTATTCATCATACACTTTGCATGGTTCGTCTCTTCAACGACTCTTTCCCACCTCAATTACTTTTTCCCAGTTGCAACCAAAATTGCAACCAAAAAAGCTCTTTAACCCTTCTGAGAAATGACCATTTGGTACTCGTATTCAAACTCATTTTTTTGCTGCTTCAAATAAATAATAATAAAGCTTTTAAGCAATAAGAATATGTATAATTAAATAAATGTAATTAAACGTTTGGTATTCTTGTATTATAATCATCAAATTTGTTATTAATATCATCATTTTTTTTAAAAAAATTAACAAAACTACCAAAATATACTGGTATATATTGGTATTGACATATTGGTACCAATATTTGTACTATATTCACTCGACTTCCACACATTTGCTTTTACTAAAACCGGAAACTTCCACATATTTGGTTTTCCAGTGCAAAAGGTCACTGCGCAACTGCAATACTCCATTTCATTGTTTTAAATCTTACTCGTTGGTCAGATTTCAGCAAATGTATGGAAGGGAAAATAGGTGAAAAGCAAATTTGTGGAAGTCGAGTGTATGTGTATGTATCAATCACATCATATATATAAACTGCACAATTATAAATGTATATTAAATTAATAATAAGTATATATCGTACTCAACGAGGAAAAACAGTGGTTTTAGGTTGGTAGCCCTTCGTCTTTGACCAGAATTACCAACTTAAAACCACTTTTTCCCATGTTAAATAATATACTATAAAATCTTTTCGAATAAGTCAAAGTATTAGCGTTCAATTTTACAATTCGTGTGAATTTTTACTACCGCGACTAAGCAATTAAAATACATTTTTTATGAGTCTTATCACGTATGTTAAATTTTGCATACATACTTAACAGTTGATACAATATAAATAGACATTTTACAAAAGTATTAACAATAGGAAATCATTAAATTAATAACTACAATTATTTTCATTCTCATAATAATATGTAATAATAAAATGGTGATTATTAATTTTAATATTAATAAGTACAAATATTAGATTTTTTTTCTTGTTTTCATTTTTAACATCCAATTTGGCATTTCCCATATTTTAAAGAGTTTATTTGATTTGCACTATGTTTATTATGATAAGAGTCAATGAAGTCACTTCTTGGAAAACCTTTTTGATCTATCGTAACCCGACAATTTTCCTACACCCAATACGTATAATGTACCGTTTACATTTTAAATTAGAACATCATTAGTCTAAACAGACAATCGTTTGCACTTCTTGGCAACTCGACCTCAAATTTACAACGTTAAAAAAAGAATGGTACATGAAAATGATTGTCCCACTCTAATTAAGACTTCGTTTCGTGCACTTTCGGGGAAACCACTTTAATTAGTTTTTTCCCAAATTTTTATTTATTATTTGTTATTATAAAATGAAACAAAGGGTGTACATTTCTTTCCATTTGCCGATTAAATTTTCGGTAATTAAATTTGCGCGAGTTAAAATACGGAATACATTTGAAAACAGTTTGAATAAAAGATGAAATACGTAAATTAACTTTAAAGCCCGAGTGGTAACGCGGAGGGAAAGAGAGAAATATGAAAATGTATTTGACATCCTTTAAAAATATAAAGTAATTGACGAAAATGAATTAATTTAAAATGTCGCAACTGAAACTTTTTTTTCCCAACAATAAATATTCATTTGCCTCAATTAGGGGGAACCTTTCAAAGGACTTTTTTTTCTCCTGAATTCAAGAGTTTATAATTTTATAACTCACTTTTTAGAATTATTTTTAATAAACAGATTATAAATATAATTATAACGTTTACATAATTGCGTGTCACTTTGGAATACGTGCAAAGATTTATTTTTAAATTATGTTGAATTGCAAAAAAAAAATTCATTAACGTTATATTATAAATATTAGTCACGGAATTAGGTCATATTAAATGCAAGGCAATGTTATATTGTGACATTTAATTAAACTGCGTACATTGAAAAAATATTGAGATATTTGTGACTAAATATTTACTGACACACAACAGTTGAAACAGACTAATGAAACTGTTAAAAAAAAAGAGAGAATAATTCTTTATTTCTATTTTTAAACATATTCTCGTTTGTATATGTACAATAATAAGAGTAAAAATAGACGCACGTAACACATTATACTAAACAAATATAACATTCACCAGCAGGAGCAAGACATTCCCTGTGATAGCTAAAGATATATGATGACTCCGAAAATTGGGTATTTTAATGGGCTTTCTTCAGGTTTTATTTATGGATTTCTCGCCGAAGCTGGGGAATAATAATCCTCTTTTATATGACATAAATAAACATTATTAATAACAAAAGGTCCGCGTTTAAGAGCAAAACAAGCGGTGGAAATGAGAACTATATAAAGGCTGACTCGTGACAGTTAACCGAAATTCATACAAAATTCATCGAATTTCACAAGTACCACCAAAAGCTAACAAATTTCAATCCTGATTAATTAAATTTCACCTGCCAATCTTGTTTACTCTATTAATATACTCAAGGTGAAACCATTGGGTAACTCAAAATGAGCATAACCTCAAAAATAATACATATCTTTAAATATATTGTAGAATGAAAGTTCATTTTTGAAAAAGGCAACGTAGGTCAAAAGTTAAAAAAGTTTATAATGTTCTGAATTAATTTTTACATATTGCAACTCTTGGAAACTATCTAGATGTTTGTTTCAAATCTATTTCCAAAAAATATCTCTCCGATAAGAGTTGCAATACGTAAAAACTAATTTAAAACATTCTAAACTTGTTTAACTTTTGACATACCATGCCTTTTTCAAAAATAAACTTTTATTTTACAATATATTTAAAGATATGTATTATTTTGGAGGTTATGCTCATTCTGAGTTGGCCCCGCAGGGCTACCAACATATTTCACGAATAAAATATCGTACTCGACTGGAACAAAAGTGATTTCAGGTTGGTAACCCTTCGTCTTTATCCAGGGTTACCAACTTAAAACCACTTTTTTTTCCGAGTTGAGTAATATACTATTATATTATCCCTGAAAGCAAGGAGTTTCCATTGATTTTCCATTGATTCCACGTTACATAACTGTGCATTGCCAAGCAAAGTGCTAAATTTGAAATATTATCTCCTAACCGGCTCTCAGCCATTCGCTCGGGGTCTGGCATTGAAATTTAAGTTATTCATCGGAGATAATTTAAAATGCTCGCAAATATGCGCGTCATAAAATTCTAATCAAACGGTATCCCACGCAAGAGCGTACTAAACCTCGCTATTATCATTATTATCACGATTATTATTCCATTTCATTTCATATTTCTTTTCGCATGATATTTTTAAAATGTTAAACTCCCACCGCCTATGCCGCAATCGAGCCGTGACATTTGCCGGCATTAATTGCTGCAAGTTGGAAAGAGAGGTCCCCGGCCAGCTGGTATCAGCTGTTGCCTCCAGTCTCACGAGTTAGGTTATATATGTCATAAAAGGCAACTTGCTTTAAATCTGAGTTTATCACAATGATTCGCTGAAATGTCATCGACCTTTGCTCGGCGAGGCTTTGTTACGGTGCCAGTGGTATTTTCCTGGGGATAAAAAAAGTTTATGTCGCAAGGATGCCGGGTCTTGTTGCTTTTGGAAGGCGGTGGAAGGCCGCCAGCGATGACCTGGTCTTATCAAATTTCCTCCTCGTTTGCTATCACTTAATAATGTAAGGACAATTGGTAAAATTGGAAAAGTTAAATTAAGTTCAATGGCAAATATTATTGAATGGCTGGATTTGCTACCCCTTTCTAGTCTATTTTGTTATCGAACGGGACGTTTTTTCAGGACAGTAATTGTTCGTTTCGTTGTAATGAAAATTGTTAGATAATTCATCAATCTTTTGGTTAGTTTAATGAAGTCAAACAATTGTCTTATTGAAATAAAATTAGCACAAGTATGGTATAATGTAATCATTATTTAATGATAAATATAAATTATAAATTTAATTATTTTTGTTATTAATTAAGACCAATACCTTTGACTGGTTCAAGTCTTTTTTATTCCATTAAAGTATAAAAAAAGAAAAGAAAGAAACGGATATAGATTATTCGGAAGTTCTACTTTACTCGCTTTTGTATACAAAAGTGGCATTATACGATAGATCAACAGTTTTGATAAAATCATTTTGTCAATAGATAAGGATTTCAGATTCAGGTTGCTATTTGTTCTTTAAATAGATGTCAAATAATACAGGGAAGTAGATTTTGAGATTAGAAGGATTAATCAGAGATTGTATCAAAGTTTAAATGAAATCTTGAAGAATAATTAAATCAGTACATATATACATACATATATGAATTTCAATCTCAATTGAAGTTCTAAACTATAAGAAAGTTATATATTCAAGGTGAAAGGTCAAACATATCCTATAAGCTTACATAGACTATTCCTAATGATTCCCAACTATTTTATTAATATTCACCATAGACATATATATATTTTCCATAAAAAGTGGAATAATTTCAAAAATAATTAACAATTTATTTTTCATTTCAGGATAATCGTGCTGAGTGTTCTACTGGGGATACTGGAATGGGATCTGACAATTTTTTGCATCTTTCTTTTATGGTACTTCATTTTAGGATATTTAGTGATTTTTGTATTTTGTATGGCAACTGAACTAGTCATTTGCCTCTTGTCAATGAGAGGCAGCATTTTAGATACCGCATCTAGAGCTCCTATACGATATCTTCTTTACATAAGACTTTGTAAGTATAATCAATAATAGTAATAATTGAGGAGCTAATAACATTAATCATTAAACAGATGGTTGCAAATTTATTCTGCTTTACAGCCTTACTCCAATAATACATTAAAACGTCAATTCCATTATTTATTCCTTTCTTTTTTTATATGTCAAAAGTTTCTTTACTCTCGGCATTCCAGATTAATTATATAAACGAGGAATAATAATAATATCTCTAGTTCTTAACTGTGGTATTCTTAGATTTTTATGTCGTTATTTTTACTTCATTTAAATAGCTACCATTAAAGATGTCACGCTTCTCAATCAATTCTGTGATTTCAAAATATATATCAATATGTTAGATAATCTTTAATAAAATAATAATACATTATTACACAACTGAAAGAATTTAAAAAGCAGTTTAAAGTAAAACAAAATATTAAATAAATAAGGTATAATTTAATTATTCAATTTATCAAAATACTTTTATTGTTCTGTTAAAATAATCAAAATTGAATAATTATGATTAACTTTTTTTTATTTTACTTTAACAATAATTTTATACACACAGTTCAATCACCTGCTTACATTGCAACACTCAATGTGTCAAGAACTCGGTGCATAACATAAAAGCTTTGTAAATAGATGAATAAGTCATTTGGTGATGGCGAATGACAACAATTTTTATGATGTTTGGAGCAAGCTTTGATTCATTATTCCCATCAATCGTCATTCGCAATCACAAATACAAATTCAAGAGTGCGCCACTAAAAACTGGCGCACTTCAAATGACTCTATTTTTAAAATCTACAACAATATTCTATTTTCAGTCCTGTTATTAGTTGAAACTGGATGGTTATGCGCCGGTGTCGCATGGATTATACTTTTTTATCAGACCTGTCCCTTTGATCGAGTAAAGGTTATGCTAGGTAAGTGACAATCAAGAGGAAACGCTTTTTGTTTCAAGCTGCGACAACTCCCCCCCCCCCCCTATTGTTACTCGTTAGCGCTCCATTTATTAATGATGAATTGCGATTGAACTTTTATAAGCCAGTTGTCACAACGCAGTCTCGCACCTTCATTAAATTTAAGCGCAAAAAACAAACGGCCAATATTAAACTTTATAATTAGCACGATATAAAGCTTTAATCCTCGCTCCTTTCCTTGCTTTTTATTCCTTTATATATTGATTTTCAGACTGTTTGACGGGGTCAAAAGTAAGGAGAATTTTCATAATATAATTTCTATTCGAGTTTAATTGATTATCATTTGGGATTTCAAACGTTAAATTAAGATGCATGAGTTTTCGTAAGTTGGAATAAACTTTTGAAATATGGGAGGTTTTAAAAGGGAAGAAAAAGGTAAAGGAAAGAAAAAGGATAAGGGATAAATTTTACTTTGAAGTTCTAAATAAGTCATATTTAAAATTAGCTGTTCAAGCTTGGGTATATTTCAAGTATATATTTTGATTGTACTAATATCCTTGGAATATCATTTGTATGTAAAATATGAGTCAACTGTAATGTAACTCGTATATAAAATGTGATAACATAATTTTACTTATGTTATCTCGGCGCTTTCTTACGTATCACCAACAGGGTTTCATGTTAAGTATACATTTATCATGTTGGTGTAACATATAATTCTGCCTTACTATATATAAAATATTGACAAAATTACCTTTTTTTTTGTTCTCAACATTTTCCACTGTGTAGATTTACAATTTTAATTTAAATAAAGTGAATAAGAGATTAAAAGTTTAAAATATGAACGTTTGATAAAGTTAAGTTTGCCAAATGGAGACTTAATTTAGTTTGAATTTCTTTATTTTCTTTGTTGTAATACTTGATAACATATTATTAATAGTTTTGCTCATTTTTCCTATATTATTAAAAGTTATAATTTTACAGAAATTGAGTTTAACAACCTGTTTATTTCATTAATATAAAAAGGCCGGAGCATCAGTTATTTGAATTGTACTTTAGTAGAAAATAAAGCAATAAAAGTTTTAACGAGACTTTTAAATATTTTAGTCGCGTAGCATGTGAAAAATGTACCTCAATTTTAAGTTCCCCTTAATATTATGTACTGAATGAATAAACACTTTTTTTTTTTATATTCGGGATTATAATTTAAAAGATTTCGTCGAAAAATGCATGTTTTATTAATAATGTAATGTATGATTGCAGGTTTAGTAATATCAAATTGGTGTGTTTTGGCAACCATAACGATAACAGTATGGTGTGTTTACGATACCGCTGGAAGATCATGGGTGAAAATGAAAAAATACCAAAGAAGCATGCGCGAGGCTGAATCTCGTAGTAGTAAATTTCATTATAAACGTAGCGGAAGCAGAAATCGAAATTGGAGACAACGGTAAATATTGTGTCAACTTTATAGGGAATTGTGACTTTATATTTATAAAATATACTGAATGTGAAATAATATTAAGACTTGACGATCTTTTATGTAAACTTGTCAATATATTAATAATATAAGAATGTTTGACATGTTAAATTTTGACACAGAAATATTATTATTTTGACTCCAAATTTTAACGCAATATGTTTTTCATCTTTCAATCATATTGCTCAATTATATTTATTATTAATATAAAATGAAGTTACCAATATGAATTCGATTTATGTTATTTTTTTAGATTGGCTTATCACTTCAAACACTAATAACAGTAATTAAAAACATTATCTGTGATGCGTGTTTGTTTTTCTTTTTCAACTTTTTTTTCACTTTTTTCTAAATCTTGCGATAAAATTTGAAATTTTGCCGATAATCAGTACAAGAATGTCCTTCCAAATATATTCTTTTGAAAAATATGTCAAGTGATTTAAATATAATTCACATTTATTGACAAAGAAATTGTGTTCCTTTCAGCAAAGTCATACGAGCCTATCAAAATAGCTGGGATAACAGATGCAGAATATTGTTTTGCTGTATGGGTAATTCGGATCGCAACAGGGTCAGTAATAAAAGAAAGCATAATCGTAAAAGCAAAACTATTCAGCTCGAAATTAAAGAAAATAAGTCTATAATTCAGTATGTCAATCCACCTTTAACATATCCCCGGCGAGCGTTCTATTTTTAGTCTCAAAGCTTTGAAGAACTTGGTCACGCAATGTCATAATTAACACGTTGAAAATGAACTTTATTGCTTTCAGAATTCATTCGCGGAAATAGCGAGACTTTTGAGTGACTTTTTCCGAGATTTGGACGTCGTTCCATCGGACGTTGTCGCGGGTCTTGTCTTGCTGCGGAAATTCCAGAAAATAGAGAGGGAGTTGATCGTGAAACAGGGAAAAAATGAGACTTATGAATTTCTTTCGGGCGTCCCTGTAACGCCACGAACGAGGTTTCTAAAGCTAACCGAGGAAGGCAGCGATCTCGATGAATTTCAAGCTGCGATTCATTATATGCATTTTGCCCTCGCTGCTTATGGTTGGCCTTTATTTCTAGTCAGTCGTTATAATGGACTTTGTCAACTCTGCACTAGGTATAAGTATAAGTCAATTAAATATCTTAATAACATGTCGTTTTATTTTCTTTTAAAATATTAATTTTGACAAAGAATCATCTTTGGAAGTTATAACAATGAATGGTAATAAGGATTTAATTAAAGTTTTCATCAATGTGTGTTTATTCCTGAAATTATACATTACATTAATATAAATATAAATGATGTTATGCTTAGAATAATTGCAGACTATTGTGATTTTAAATGAAAACTTAATCCATAATATCATTATCGACGATTAATGATAAAGTACTAAATTGTTAAATTACTTGTTTTTTACAGATTACGGTGTGGATGCTTCTCGTGTCATACTGACAATGATGCCATAGTTGTAGAAGATAACTGCTGTCAATGCAATTTCGCAGCCTTAAAAAAGTCGGTACCACCTGGTGATGTAGAGCTCATATATGTCACTTTTCACGTTGACGTCGGTGAAACACCTTTTTTTGTCGCCCTTGATTATAATAAAAGAAAGGTAAAAATGGTCACAAGAATATATTTTTAAACTCAATGACAATATTTTTTCATATAAATATTAGAAGAATTGATACACTTTTATGTTGATTATTCATTATTAAAGATTTTATAAAGTCAAATGTACATACATATAATTTTCCAGGTCGTTGTTAGCATTAGAGGTACCTTGAGTATGAAAGATGTTATGACGGATTTAAATGCGGAAGGAGAAGTGCTGCCGTTAGTTCCACCCAGGGAAGATTGGTTGGGACATAAAGGAATGGTCCAAGCTGCTGAGTATATAAGAAAAAAACTTAACGAAGAGGGCATTATAGCAAAAGCATTCTCAAGGGTTTGTTAATCATAACTTAAACAATTCTTTATTTTACCTTATCCTTTAACTTTTGAAAATCTTGTATAATTGTTTAAATCATTTTGTTCTTCATCAATAGGACCCTTCTCGAGGAACTCACGAATTTGGATTGACTTTGGTTGGACATTCATTGGGAGCTGGTACAGCTGCGATTCTAGCTATTTTATTACGTCAAGAATATCCCGACTTGAAGTGTTTCTCTTACGCACCACCAGGTGGATTGTTAAGCATGCCCGCGCAAGAATATACGCAAGAATTTATAACATCAGTGGTACTTGGTAAGGATGTTGTACCCAGGATTGGTTTGCGTCAAATGGAAAGTTTGCGCGCTGATCTTATCAATGCGATTAAAAGAAGTGTCGATCCTAAAGTAAGAATCTAATAAGATTGCTTTAACGTTCTTTGATGTCTTTAAATAAAAACCAGGACGTAAATGATAATTAATTTCACTTTTTCAGTGGAAAACAATAACATGTTCACTCATGTGTTGTGGTTGTGTGTCAGTACCTACCTCAGCTGCTAATCTAGAAGCGGAAGGTTCTATTATTGAATATCAAAAAGACAAAGACCTCGCACGTTCTCAAACCATGGTTCCTAACGATTCCAATATAGCTTTAACTTTGCACCGACCACTTTATCCGCCAGGCAAAATTATTCACGTTGTTCGACAGCATTCGGATAAACTCGAGTAAGTGTTCCCATGAATAGCCAATCAAATTCTTTATTCCCCTTAAAAATAAAATGTATTGGTAACCCGCAGAGCTACCAAAATATTTCATTTTCATGACGAGTAAAATATCGTACTCAACGAGGAAAAAAAGTGGTTTCAGGCTGGTAATCCTTCACCTTTGACTTGAGTTACCAACTTAAGACCATTTTTTTCCGAGTTGAATACTATACTATTACTTTATATTCAACTTTAATGCATTGAAATAATTGCAGCAAAAAGAATCGCGCTCGCTGGAGGCAAGTAGTGGGTAAAAATGAGCCGATTTACCAGGCCTTGTGGGCCGGACCCTGCGACTTTGACGAGGTCTTGATCAGTCCCGTAATGATCCAAGACCATATGCCCGACACAATGCTGAAAGCGTTGAATAAGGTAAGCTTTAAGAATACGACCGGCGGGCAAGTTAAGTCACCGCATGGCCAGTTATGCCGAACCTCTTCTGTAAAGCCTGGTACTTACGAACATTTGGACGACGACAACGACGACCTTACCCCAAACAGCATTAGCGTCATTTCGAACGGCGAAGCGTTCCCGCGCGATTCCAATTCCGTCCAGAAATCACTCGATATCAATGAATCGTCGGGCCTGCCATCGGACGCGTTACTTATCGTCGTTAACGCAGATGTTCACCAAGAATCAAACCAAGTTCACTAGACAGAATTAGCGTCCACTAAATAGTGGAAATTGATAAATGAAAGATTTATCATCAAAGTTAATAGGACCTGAACTGGTTTGATTTATTCTTATTGAATCAAATCTGATAACATTTCAAATGTCCAGACTAAGATAATCAGATCTAATCAGATTTAGTATAATTTCATTCATAACTAGATATATTCGTAAGATGTTTTTCCAAAACTAATTATCTCTGGTTAGATCTGATACTTTTTTGAAACATGGATTTGTTGCGTTTGTCAGAATTTATTTTTATATTTTTTTATGACTCGATAGTCGGGTTTTATAATGGTAATTTGCATTGTTTTCTATGAAATTGATTTGCTGCTGTTTAAAGTGGAAAATATAGAACCATTATATTAAATTGTTATACACTGAAAAAAAAGAGTAATATAAATTAACATGTTCTATGTTAACTGAGTTATACTATTATAATGTAAAGAACTTTAACATTTATTGAGTTGAAATTTGGCATGAATATAATAATATTTATGGCAAAGTAATAAATATTATAAATTTTTGTAACGAATTTTAATACAATGCGTGTTAAAGCTTTTGATTCTCACAAATCGTGTCAATTTTTAATACTATTTTTATCTCAGTGTAATTGTTATGTACAATATAAAACAACTATAACTTGTTATAATTAACTTTCGTACAATGTTTGTTTGAATGAATCATTTTAAAAATTTACTACGTTAATTTTTGTTATTTTGTAAAATGTCATTCTATTTATTTACTGAACTGATCATCCCTACCAAAAATGAAACGTGTATGAATCATATATATTATGCTATTTTAGAAATCCAGTTATTATTTAGTACTGTTGGCTACGTTTCTTTTGTTGCATTGCATAATAAATTAAAATTTACGTAAATGATGAATTTAAATTATGATTAAAACAATTATGTAAACAGTCGGTCGGGTACAGTTTTGTAATTACTTTGTTTATAATAAAAATCTAAGATTGTATGCGTTAATGAACTGAAATTGTTTTTTTCGTTTAATAGTATTTCCTAATCATTCTTCAACCTCATGAAAACGATAAAGATAAACATTTTAAAGACATCACTCGTGCACATTTCATTTTGTACAGGGTAAGTTTATAAATTAATATATTAATTCATTTAATGTTTAACGTTAATTAACGCAAATTTAGACACAAAATAATTGTTATTATCGAACGCGCCCTGAAAAATGATGCTGTGTTGTTATTACATATCTAAGTTTATACAATTACAATTGATCCTTCGATGAAATTATACCAAAAAAAATCTTTGTTCACTTTCAATTTCAGTCCAAACTTTCATCAATGGATGTTGTAATTAAAATTTTGTAGACTGTTAATTATAAGTAGGTTTATATGATTTTATATGAAATATTTTCGTAGACCGCTGTACGAAATGTGATTTTGTCATGTAGACAATTTTATTCTGCATGCTAATATGCATGCTGAAAGTGTTGCTGTGTTCTTTAAATAAACAACTTAAACGATCACACTATTTTTTTAATTTTAAAACATTCAGGAATCATATTTAAAGAATGCATCAATTATTTGTCGTTTCATATATCATTTTGTTAATACTAAACAAACCATTTACGATTATTATTTAATCATACGTACAAATATACATAATACAAGGTATTACGTATACCTTTGTATATCGCATCATTAGTAACCACTTTTTGGAAATAAAAGTGATTAAAATCAGAGTCTCATTTTGCAATTGTTACTACATTAATTTATTTTAACGCGAGCACATTGTAATACCATGTACTGACCAAATATTGCATCATTAATGTAACTAATTTATAATTAGCAATATTTTCCGTCTTTATTATCGCTACTGTTTCTGTTCCATTCGTTGTATCAATAGTAATCATTATTTTAACAACTTATTTTTTGTACAAAGCTCCTTTTTAGTTGAAATATCAAATAAAATATATTTTGATAAAGTTGTGTAGTCGTGCCCTTTTTGTATGCGTATTATTCATTGCTTTACATATGAGCTTATTTAGATTCTTTTTTATTAAAAGAAAATGGTATAATTATTGTCAACTTGTGCATGAATATTAACAAGATAAGAAAGTTATTCCTTGATTATTATCTAGTCTGGTATAATTTATCCTATTAGAGTAATATACTATTTAATTGTTGTGAAATAGTTAAATTTATATTATTATACAAAATTTGTAATCAAGTGAAAAAAATTAAATAACTGCGAACCAAAATATTTGACTTTCAATTTAAATTAGTATGTAAGTATGATTTAATTATTTAGAGGTAAACATTCAAATTATTCTGTCCGCAGTAGATGTATGTGCATACTTTATTTAAATAAAAGTTTAATATATCGCTTAGTGAGCTTTATTTTGTTCTATGTCTACATCATCTAGTTTATATAAAAAAAAAAAAAAAACGTTGCAAATACTCTTTACGCTTTATTATGATTTATTCAGCTTAAAACTGAAATATCTCGACAGTCTCTAGCCGAGTTATAATGTGACCAATTAAGAGCTTACAAAATATTAACATGCGAATCTTAAAGTCAATGTTAAAGGTGAAATAACACTCGATGGATGATCGTATTTCATTAGAAATTCAATGACAAAGAACAAATTAAATGTCAATAAGCGATTTGGCGTTTTGAACGAGGCTACTGAGAAAAAGGGAAACAAAAAAAAAATGGTTGACGGTTCAGGTGATGACCGCGCTGGAATTGGGTGTGACGCATAACGCGCAGTCGTTGGACGTAATGTCGATCGCGGCGACGTCGAAGGGTGACCTTCCGGAGCTGGAGGTCGAGCAGGAGATGCGCGCCTTGCTCTCCTGCAACCTAACGTCTAGTCCCAGCAGGTCCTATCCAAAGTCGAATAACGCCGGCACTCCGCCCCACAGGCTGTGCCTCGAGACAAGCTTCACATCCCTGCAAAGTCCTATGGAGTTTCCGCATTGCACCACGCGGGAACCCAGTGCCGATTTTCGTGGTGTGCCTTACGAGTACGTCAGTCTAACCAGCGAGCTGCTGAACGAATTCTATCATTTGTAAGTTATCATATAAATTGTATCCAATTATTACATTTTACTTTAAAAATCTACCTGGTTATTTAACAGAATAAACCAGTTACTTGTCTAATAGTTAACATATCTTATCTCTAATTCAAGTTTTTTATTTCGTAACAGTCAATATAACAGTCAAATACCAGAACGTCAGGCACCATTAGCTACACCGGAAACTCTATCGGAAACGTCAAGCTGTCCACCTTCTCCGATTCCACCGATACGACCAATGAGAAGAACGCCAAAGATTTCGGGAAATTTGTCAACGGCGGCGGACGACCTGAAGAATAATTTGCACTTCGCCATGCTCTCGGCTAAGAATTATTATTTAAGAGAACAGACTATTGGTAGCAATTCGCGTGGTAGCAGCAGCGAGCACAGCGATGTCAGCTACGATAGTGCCGTTAGGAGCTTTGCGGGTGCTGGACTTCCGCCGCCTGTTCCCAGAAGAGACGATTCTACTAATATTTTACAAAGGTTTTAAGTAGAACAATTTTGTTCCTTCTATATTGTTTCAATTTCGTATGATATATTATACCAGTACAGTTGTGTTTATTGTAATTTTTAAAAAAGAAGTTGAAAAACATTTAAAATTGTTATATTTTATATTTCAGAGAGTATCGAATATGTACAGCTGCTTGCTGTCGCGATGATACTTCAGAAAACTCTTCTCCTTACGCGTCCTCGAGATTTTCTCGCACACCCCTTCCACGCTCGGTTAAAACAGATTTTGAAAACGGTTCCAGTGGTGAACTATACGAACCTAAAGTATGTATACAATTATTTAATATTGATCCCATGTATTATACGGTTCCTAACATTTAATAATAAATTAAATGAATGTTTCAGAATTCGTGTCCACAGCGACGTTTCAACGACGTATTCATAAATACAAAGAACTCACCGGAATGCAAAAGTCTGATGACGCCGGCAACGAATTTGTCTGGCGCCGAATGGAAAAGACCATCGTCCAGTTTAGGATGCGGTGATACTTCTCTACCGCTTTTACGGGGTTTATCGCCCACACCTACCCACAATTCGCCCTTTTTTAACGCCAAACGAAAAAAGTACATCTACCCTATAACGCTTATAGGACGTGGGGAAAGTAGCGTTTAAAAGAAAAATAGCGTTCTTCCTTTTTTTATCTAGTCTTCGAGCATATTTACTTGCCTGATTTAAGCGTGAAATAGAAATACCGACGTATTTAACACGTCATTAATTTTCTTTTATAAATGATTCTTAACTGGCAATCATTTTCAACTTAAATTTTAAGTTCACAATTATGTCAATTTAAGAATGTCCGTATCTCTGCGTTGCTCTTTAATTTATATGAAATGACAATGTAAAAATATGTGTCTTTTAACGGTATACTTAGTCATTAATTTTAACGATATTTATTCTTAAATAATATTATAAAATTGATAGAACTATATTTTTCGATTAAGTTTTATGTGATTCAAAGGATTAGTGTTCTTTGTCTTAAGTGTGGATATTTTATGCATTTAACGTATCTTTAAGTAGCGTTTACCCTGTTAAAAAAATCTATCTAGTATCCTACATAGGAATTTGGCACCGGAAATCAGTTGGTTTCCAAGGTAGGTTCCTAAGTAGCTATAGGATCTTACCTAGTTTCCTAGCTAGGGTCCTAAGTCGGAATTTAGGATCAGACATCAACTAGTTTCTGACCTAGGACCCCAACTAGGAAACTAGATGAGATCCTATAACTTTCTAGGAACCTACCTAAGAAACTAATTAATTTCCAGTGCCAAATTCCTATGTAGGATCCCAGTTAGATTTTTTTAACTGGGTATAGAATTTCAAAAAATGAAGAAACCGGTAAAATAGGTAGAGGTAAATAAAATGAAAAAAAAAAAGGAGTGTACTGCAATTTCATGCCACCCGACGTATATGAAATGTAATTTGCCATATAATTTTCGTTCGAGAAACACACATTTTATATTAAGGCGTATACTCAGTCGATGAAATGTGTACCTGAAAATACATATATTTACTATAAACGTTGTTTGAATAATGAAAACGTATATTTAATAGTACATATCGATTAAAGATATAGAATACCCATTTTCACATATTTATATTGAAAAAAAAAGGATTATGTGAAATGTTTCAAAGTTACTTAACGTATTGACAATAATTTAAAAATTTATTACATTCTAAGAAATTGTGGTACACCGTAGACACGAGTAGTTTAGAAGAAATTATCTATGTACGTCAATTTTGATTTTCACACTTTTCGCAAAGAAAGTGAAAGGATAAGTTGTATGATAAGAAATGTTAGAGTTTTCGTTTGGCAAAAAAGTATCGAGTTCCCGTTTAAAAATTTCCAAATTAGAAACAAAATTTATACGAAATTAACGAAAGAAAGAAGTATATATATTTTTCTAGATAAATATTCAGGATGTCCAAACTCCGTCTCACGAAAACTGTCCTTTCAAAATCGCTCATTTTCTGTCGTAAAACTCTAACAGTTACTACCATAAATTTTCTTTCAGGGAAAATGCATTTTTTACGATTTGCATTTTGATATCAATATGTTAGGATTGAATTTTTAATAAAAAAAGTAACGTTAAATTTTAACCAGCAATTAGTCATTCTAGTCAATAGAATTAATTAAAAATAATTCATAATTCAAAATTATTTTGAGGAATCTTAGATAAACAATAATATTCATTATAATAAATAATAATAATTAAAGGAGTCGATAAAAGCATTGAAAGTATTATTTTGTATTCGTCTTGGTCAATGAAAAAAAAAGCAAAAGAGAAATTAGTAAAAGGTTATTCAGCAATTATTTAGTCATTAGAAAAAAAAACTGCAGACATAATCAATTCGAAAAATTTCATACGTATAAAGATAGATGAAAATGTAGTAGCTGAAGGAATCAACGCAGTACAATTAATTAATTAATTGGTCGCTCAAATTACTTGATTAAATGATAAATAATTGATTATTTGTACGGCCATAGAAGATATCACATTTTAAAGCAAGCATGTAATTTAGGATAAAAGAAGACTGCGAATTGCTAGTAAACCATTTACAAGGAAAGGAAAGATTATGATTTTATATTTTTATAATAATAAATAGAAAAATTTTAACGCTGATCGATGACATTTTTATGTATATACCCTGAGAAAAAAATACTGACAAAAATTACAAAGGTTATTAGCGAATCCAAGGATACACTTTACTCTTTGAAAGTCGTGTCGATTTATTTTTAAATTTCACTAACTCGAATTGATTTATTGCAATTAATATCTTATAAAGAATAAAAAATAGATGAGATTTTCAAAGAAGATAATATATCCTCGGTACCAATAATCTTTGTAAATTTTATCAATATTCTTCTCTGAGAAAATCTTTATTGTTTATTAACTATTTTGGTTCGTTCTTTTTAAGGCAAAGAAATAAAAACATTTTTATTGAAATATAATAAATGAAAAGTTAACGAAATTTAAATGAAGAATAATGCCTTAAAAAGCCTTAAAAGTTTCAGTAATGAAAATGTAAAATTAATTAAATGTATTTTCTTTAAATTATCATTACATGCCTGTTTAAAAAAATCTTATAAATATCATTAGGACTGATAAAAATTTTACATTAATGATATAAAAAAAAATGCATAGAAACATAAGTGAAAACCAGTACATAGTATTTCTATCACTTTCTATATGTCTGTGTGCAATTTTTGTTAACAAATTGCCATTTTTGAGAAGTCCTAATAATAACTATAAGATTATTTTAAAAAGGAATTATTAAATGAAATAAGTTGTATATACGTATACAATGATGATAAATTTTATTGTATTATGAATCGGAAATTTTCCTATTTTTATACGCATTGTAATCGAATGTTAAGAACCAAAATGTAATCGAAAATTTAGTTTCTAAAGACGTCCATCGGTAAAATTTCTGGTAAATTTGATAACGTCAAATTGGAGAAATATGCGGAGAAATAGGTTATCATTTGAAATGCACTTCGTTACACGTGATAAAGTTCATAAAAGTATGTTATAATTCATCTTAATGAAATAGAACTATGCGAGCAAATGTATATTTATAACCTTTGAATAAAATATTTAATTAGTTAAAGAAATTTATTGATAGGTTGTGAATTTTGTAAAATTAGAAAAAATAGAGATATGATGAAAAATCAGTTTAATAATTAAATTTTCCTGTTTCTTTTTAAAATTCTTGCCTTCTTTAAATAGATACGTTACTTTGATGGTTAAATGTCTTTTTGAAAATTCCCGCGCCCGCCAACAGTTTCGGCGTGACTGTGAACGAATATTCTTAACATTGAAATAAAATGTTTAATTACTTGAAGATAGTTATTAAAAAGCTTTAAATTTGGTAAAATTAGAATAAATAGAAAAGAAATATGTAAGATATCAGTTTAATAATTTAATTTCTCTTTTTAATAAAACTTTTCGTTTCGTTCCTAAAACCAAGCGCCGTTATCATAGTGGCAACCCTACTTCTTTTATAAATCGGCAGTCGTACGCGTAGGAATGGTGAGTTCGTTGTGGTATGCTGTAATTTTGCAACTACACTCGACGCTCCCAGTTTCAGCGAGCTCAAGACCGGAAGTGCTCCCAGTTTCAGCGGGGCGCAATTGCGCACGTGTTTAGCGCATGTATATTTTCATTGGTTATTTCTATTCGGTTGTTTCCGTTGTAACCTGCCTTAAACTGTATACAATTATTAATGAATTAAGCAAGTTTAAATTTCCCG
>JABFPN010000887.1:0-36526 GCA_022817305.1 Leptoteleia sp. ZL-2020
GTAACTGTAATAATTTATGGAAAAACTAAGTATATGTAATGCATACAGTTCTATAAACATAGAATACTATACAATGTGTATAGAAAAAATTCCCAAAAATTATAAGTGATACACATACAAAGAACGTATAGGTTCCATATTCCAGGATTTATTGCTAAATATGCTATTTATTTTTCTCGGTGTAGTAAAAGTGATACATATATGGTCCATACATGTTTTAACAATTTCATATAAGGAAATAAAAAATTCATACATAGACATATAAGTTTTTCCTTAATCCATATATAATTGACTTCCATATCAGGAATTTATTAAATAAATATCATGTCAATTATTGTCATAAATTGACCATATATAGCCACCCATGGATTAAGGAAAAACATGTATGTCCACATATGAAATTTTTATTTCCTTTCATTTTTACTAGGGTAGTTTACATCAGTTATACTATATCATACATCTGATGTAAAAATAAACACTTTTTAAGAATGTTTTTTGGCTACACTAAACACTGTAATTATTAGGGGTAAAATGTAAAAGAAGCGTTACATTTTACATATATAAAGAAAACATAAATACATCCAAAATACTAATAATTTTTATCTGTAATGAAACCTTGTTTTAGTCAGCTACGAAGAATGGAAAAGGTAGTTTGTTGATTTGAATCATTCGTGCAAGTTTAGTTTTGAGTCATGGCAAGCTGGGAAAATAGATATAAATAAAAATTATTTCACTAACCAGTTTGCCAGGCAGGACTCGCCAAAGAGTTGTCTTTCTTATCCACTTGATTTCCAGATTTGTCATCCTTGACACACCTGACTAAGAACATGGCACATGCTCCAACTATTGGCGATGTGCCAGCCAATAAAAATGGTATCGTATAGGACTCTGTAACAAATAACAAACCAATGCAATTAAATTCAAACGATAAAATTTATCAACGATTTGAAAAAAACAAAATTATCACCAGTTACCCAATCTAAATGTTAATTTCTCTTATACGATTGAAATTAAATAAATATTGCAATAATTACTTGTTCGGTCATAAATGTAACCAGCAATTGGCGGGCCGGACGTTAAAGGTATAGAGCACATTCCCAATAGAAAACCAATTGCCTGAGTAGCTCCTGATTGACCACAGATATCAAAAGCTATTGGACCAAGAAGAGATACAAAGCAGCCATCGAATAAACCCATACACAACACTATTAAAATTAAAGTAATATAGTTCGTCGTCACTGACAAAAGCATCGTTAACACTCCGATACTGAAGAAAGAAATCTGCAAAAATTAACAAATTGATTATTCATCCTACATAAATATCCCTTAAATTATCCCTTCGAAATCGATAAGGCAAGAAAATTACCTGCTGCAGGAGTATCCTGTTAACTCGCGGCAGATCTGCGATATAACCAAACACTAAACGACCAATCCCGGACGTTATGGCAAGGCATGTTATCGGCAAATTTCCATCGGCCTCGGGGAACGTTGAATTTACAAACATCTTCATGTGGACGTACGTAATGAAGTACCTGAAAATTCACAAACGATTGATATTTTTACATGATCCGAATAAGTAAATAATTAATCAATCAATAAAGCTTCCATTTTAACATTAAAAATTATATCAGATAAAATAATCATCCCTCGTCAAAACAGCAACAACGACAACAAGATAAATATTTCGTACACTAACACGGCGCACAGTTACTCAACCAGCTGATAATATTGTCCCAATTAAGAATAATGCTCGACCCAATTATTATTCATTAATATCTTCACGGTTATATCACGGCTTAATACCATTTAAAGCAAATAATTCGACTCGTTAACCAATCAGTACAATACTATTTCATTCTTCTCTCTTTCTTTCACGATAAACTTCTAACTTTGACTTTTTAATCATCCGACAAAGACGTACCCGAATAGAGCGATGGGTATCGCGCTGGCCCATATAACGAATTTCTTCCTCTTCCAGATCGAAACGTTTATGACCTCCTTGAGCTTTGATTTGAAGCACCGAGCCTTTGTCGATTCATTTGGCGGTGGGTTTACTGTGAAAAATTAATGCGTTAGAATAATGCCCGTCGCTTTGGCAATTGTATTTGGCTTTTAAATGCTTACATGTTACGGGCTTGAATAGTAGGGCGCAAAACATAATAACAGCGATTAGCGACGCTAAAATTCGCAAAGTTCCTTCCAATGCGAAATTTTCCAGGAGCTTGTCAATTACGTAGGGCATGATGGCGGTATAGACGGAGCTTCCCATTGTGACGATGCCATTGACGAGACCCAAATAGCGTTTGAAATAATGACCTAAAATTACTAAGCTGGGGGTATAAGCTAAACTTGCCCCAAGCCCGTATATAACACTATATGTCAAATATAAAAGTTGTACCTGAAATCATAAATTGTCTGCAATTAATGTCTCAAACTCGTTATATCGACTCAAGTTTGGTTTGTAAACCAAACCGATTCTTACCTTGTTAGTCACCATGGAAGACAAAAGCATACCACTAGAAGCAATGGCACCACCCAAAAAGGTGGTCATTTGAATCCCTATTTTGTCGGTTAGGATGCTCGCGATGGGAGAAAGGAAGAATGTTGCACCAATAGCCAGGGACCCAACGAGAGCTAGAAATTTAAATTTCATAAAGCATACAGTATATTTTAAGTCTGCCTATTTCAACCCGTATATACTTTCAAAACAATCCTATCCTCTAACACTTGTTATTCATTTGCACATGTTATTCATTCGTCTTCAAGATGACTGCAAAGGATAGTCTTTAAATTTCCTTTACCCCTCTATATTTCGTACGAAAACAAAAAAGCATTTAGTTCTCAATCAGATGTAAGTAAAACACTATGGAACTTCACCTGGTGCCTTCAGATTATATTGCAATTCAATTGATAGTTGATCTAACCCAGTTTCAGTATTAATTGTTTACATTGATCCTCCATTCATTAAATTGTGTCGCAAGATCGTTGAACAAGTTTGTCTCATTTCGAAGATTTCACATAGCAAACATATTGATATTTAAGAATTGGAAAATTTCCTTTCGTCTCAATCAATTAGAATAATACATTTTAAACAAATATTATTTTTATCCAAGAACATAACTTGATGGAAGTTTCAGTTATGTACACGAAAGACTGAATTTTGACCTACGAGAGTTTATATAAATATATATATCTGAATATTATTGGTTTCAAGTTATTTCAACTGGACCTTTTCATTTAGAAAGGATAACGCAAAGATGTCAAATGGTCCACATTTTCTTGAAAATAAAAAGTCTTCAAGTTGTATATTGGTGTACTACAAATAGAGATTATTAAATTAAACGCTGATCCAATTAATGTGAACGAATCAAACGATTATACTTAATTCAAAACAATTCAGGCCATCAAGACCGGTCTCTTTAGTGGCTGGAAAAATTGTTCTGATCAATTATTCAATTAATTTGCTATAATAGCGAAATTCCCATTGGCACAGTTATTAAATGAAGTGTGCTGGGCAGCTGATATTTTTATTTAATCTCACCGTGCAATTGATAACAACCAATGGATATTTTTCAACTTTAAAAAAAAAAATTACCTTCAGATTGTTGAAATAAGTAGGCGCATGATTTATCAATGATACTCCTGTTCATCTCAAGTCAGGTTTAAATAATTGGAAAAGAAATACCGCTGCATTACAAGCGTCATTTAATTTCCAGCTCAATGCTGATACGAAATGTTGGATGAAAAATGTCATATCTGAGAAGTATTAGACTTGCAGACACTCGCCGCGCAAGCATAAAATCTGAATCCGATTTATTGGCGTAAAATTTATACTGAAAGCCTTCGACCGTTGATAAAAGCTTTATCAATTCCGGAACGCAACGTGCATTAAATGATTGTTGCGCGTTAAAAATTACTACGATAATAACTAGTTCAACGAACTTGTTACGGGACATTGAAATTATATAATGTGGTCGAGATGAATGCAATTTCCATCGAAAAAATGAAGCCGCCATTCAAGTATCTCGGTGATGAATTACTGATGACTCGCTCCAGATCACAGATTGCTCTTAATTAGCATTGTCCTACGGTCATTTTCGTTATGCATCACGATTAAGTTATTAAACGATTGTTTGCAATCGGGAATCAAACGTGGAGACCTGGAGAAAACGGCCAAGACCATAAATTGGGACGACGAAGTGACGCGATCGATCTTTGAACATCCGCGCTTCCATCAATTACAACCATAATTTCAGTTATTGTATTAATTTCCATTTCCTGCAACGCGGTAAGAAGAAAATTGCCGCGCTTTGGGGAAGTCGTTTGTCCGCTCGCAATCAACACCTACGACACTCGAGTTGCCGTAAAGTTAACTTTGCACTCGGGGAAAAAATAGCGGCATAAATTAACGCGCTTTGTATTAACTGAACTGTACGGTCGTAAAATCAACAGTACTCGTATACATTGTGTAGAAATTTGACACTAAAAATATTAAAAATAATAATCGTAACAGGAATTTTTAGTATTTTTGAACAGAAAGTTGGTATGTAATTTTTTTTTAACTTTTACTATTACTTGTAACAGAAATATCCACTTTTCTAATGTATCCTTAATTCGGTACAAAACATATTAATTTATGATATCTGTTTTTTGTGTAAAAATCATGTTATATTTTAATACTTTTTTGTTTCTTAGTGTGTAGTTTTGGTTTATTTATCTTCAATTTTCTTTAACACGTTTTAAGTTTGTATATTATTTCTTTTGTTTGCTTTTATCTAAGAAAAACTTGTTAAATTATCTAGATAAATTATTTCAGTAAGTTAGAGATAACTAGAAAGTTTAGTCGTAACTGGTATCGATAAGTTTATTATTAAATTTAAATGCTTTCTCTTTGATAAAGAAAAAAAAAAAATAAACCAATGAATATTTGCTTTACTAATAAAACATTTTCGTTATCAATGACAAGAAAACTTAAATGTCACGTAATACTTCTTAATACGATAATATTAAAAAATTGCTCCAACGAATACCATTTTTACTATTTTCAACGGTAAAATTCCTTTTTTCTTTTTGGACCTCTCAGACCAAGATCCCTAAATTCATAGAAAATATTTTAAATTCTACCACTAGGCGCAGAAAAATGAAGAGTTAATTTTACCATAAAAAATTGGATTCCACCCCCAGAAGACAATGTATGAACATACTTGTGATTAAATATGAATTAAATGCTAAAATACAGTACTTTTTCCTATAAATTTATTGGAATTTTACAGATTTATTGGAATAAATGCTTTATTATAGCATTACTTTCATGATTTATCATAGAATATTCAATAAATTGTCTTTTATGGTTGAACTCCAATTTTCTATGGGAATATTAACTATTTTAGTTTTCTGCGTGTAGTAACTTTTGTGGAGGCTGGCAAACGTTAAGATACCGATCTAGCTGAGAAGTGCAAACACGATAACGATTGCACTGCCGCATGAATAAAAAGAAAAAAGGCTTATCAAAGTTTGCCGATAAGGCGATTAACGTAATAGACAACTCACAGGCTTTCGAAGACGCTTCCGTTTCTCCGTTAGCTTGCAGGTTAGTTTGCAGTTGCATGTAAATCACCGAGTAGGTATTAATAATGCTAAATATTATGCCGTTGATGGTGAAGCTGGCGACAAGGATCATCCAGGCTCTGAAGCCCCCATCCGGCGGATCGTTGGAGACTTGGGTGATTCCGAGTTCCAAATTCTTCTCGCTGACAACTGTTTTGTCGTGGCTCCGCTCGTCATCCCCGTCGTCGGACTTGCGTGGCCGCGAGTCCAGCGGTTGCAGGTGATTGCTGGTGGGTAACAGTGCGTTGACTTCGTTGGAGGAATCCCTGCGATTGTTGGGCTCTGTTTCGCGCGCGTCGTCGTACGTCCGCTCGTTGATCTCGTACATGGCGTTAACTTGGGAACCGCTCAAGTCGGAACTCGAGTCTTGTCTGGCTTCCACGTTCTCCGTTACTGTCATCTTGAGAGGCGAGTCAATTCGCTCGGTTAATTAACTGTAATTAGAGAAATTGAAAATTGATAAGCCAACTGTAGGGATGGATTTCAGCATTATTTAATGAAAATACAGTTGTCGACATTTATTGTACCCGCGACGATGCTCGTTGATTTAGATTAAAAATTAACGATCAATTAATAATAATGTACCTTTTATTGCAAGTTTTGTTAGAAATGTTGAATACAATTGATTGCCATTTAATTATTTGTATCACGGAAAGAAAAGAATATTAAAAATTAGAAAGCAAGGGATTTAAAAATTTAATTAAGTGAATTCTAATTTTTGACAAACTGTTTATTACACGTTTTGTCCATTAGGTGTCACTATTCAGTGTCTCTAACCTGTGCCGTTCATAAAACAAGGTTAAATTGTACAAAACTATGTGGAATAACAATTTTTAGTGAACTGATTTAATAAACTTTCATAAATTATGCCATATCTTTTACATTTAATTTCAATCCATAATATTCAATTATATTAACAGCACTGTTTACAACAACAACAACGATACATTATATTAGGTTTCATTTATCACTTTTAGAACCTTATCAATATTAATAAAATTCCATTGATAAAATTAAACTAATGTCCGAAATCACACTTTTTCCGTTTGTTGGACCAAAATCGTAGGTAATTTTCTAATTGATGATAAATGATTTACCTTAAATTTTCTGGATTGAAAAGCACAATTTTTGTCTCCTAAAACAAACCAAATGGAGCGCACTTAATTTTGCCTTGAAGTGTAAAAGAATAATGGTGAAGCTGTTAAATTAATTAAATGTGATTCATAATACTTTTTTAATGTATATATCACAAATTTGATTTATGTTACAAATTTAGAATAATTTATATCCAAGATATTGAAAACACTTAACATTGATTATGTCTTGAATACATTTAACAGAAATGAACTAATATATTATAAATTAAAGGTATATTTATAATAATGAAATATTAGTGCGATCGAATTTCAAACATGTGTCTGTTAATTAATATACGCGTAGAAAAAAGTTGCATAAAAAATGACAACACCTTTTCATAAGAATGGTATAAAATTATTTCGCGAAACTTTATCAATTGGCAAATATCGAGATATTAAACAATTTTCCAACGTTTAAAAACATCCCTGCAGTTTCTTCGATAAATTTTGCACGGTTTGAGGTAACAATTAAACAGAAATTTCGGCAATTACTTCCCAGATCTTGGCTTTCAATTCGACCGTCGTAGCAAGTCGACTTCGATACACTTTGAAAACAGTACCGAGAAATCTGGAATTGTATCGTTTCTCGAAATTGCACGCTTGCCAAACAATTGGTGTTTAGCAGCCATCGCAGTCGATCCGCGACAACGCAAGAATTAAAAGCCAAGTGAAACGTGAATGAATTGCCGAAATTCCAAGTCGAAATGTTATTTGAAACAGTGAGAAAAAATGGAATAAAAATTTGACATGATTCGTGTCAACAGAATGGTACGATTATGAAATGAAGAATTTTTGACAGTACCAAAAAGAATAACTTTCTAATTGAATGCTAAAACGCGAGCTATGTTCGGTAAAAACTTGATAAAAATGTATAAAAAAATTAAAAAATTAAGCAAAAGAATGAGCTTATCGATCATATCTGGATTAAGGAAAAACATATATAGTCTATATATGAATTCTTTATTTCTTTATACAAAATTGTTTCATTTTTATTAAGGTTTAATTTTCCGTTTTCTCTGTATCACTTTACATAATTATACATAAATGAATTTAATCAATAAGAATGTGTTCCATTATTACGAATAACATTTTTTTTCTCCCAATCAAAATGGTAATTCAAAACAAATATTTACGCCGGTATACTTTTACCGGATTCGATGTACCGCAAAAGATAAAAACGAACCGGACCGGTTTCCAGTGCACATTTTAATGCGGCGCCCAATGTGCAACTTAATATTATAGATTATTATTGTAATTAGAGAAACCCTTTATAATTTATTCAATAAAATTAAGTTACTACAATGATTGAAATGTTTATAAATTAAATTAAATTAAATTAAATTAAATATTGTTATCAGACATTATTGGACTTATCTTATTTATATAGTTGAAGAATTTTAATTATGCTTCAAAATTTATAATCATTTTGAAATATAGCCTGTTATTAAATATTATAACGCTAGTTGACTGACGGAAAAATGCAATGGAATAATAAAAAGTTGTCGTAAGCGTGTGCGCAATAAAGGATTATGCAAAAATAATAATAAAAAAAATGAATAACCATATTAAGATAGTTCAAATATTATATTTACATTTAAGAGATTATCGTCGTTCTTGACACAGTAGTCTTGTTTCAAAATCAATAAGTGATCAAACACCAATTTTATCACTTGGAATGTAAAGAAACAATTCTTAGTAATTCTTAGTTACACGTGGGTTCAATTTCCATTATAACGTTGAAATGCATATTTTAACGTCACTCGAATTTAATGGCGAATTTAACTGTTAAAAGACATTGACGCATCTTTTTGGCAGATAATTAGAATAATTAAAGCGCGGATATGGAATTAAAATCATAGTTATAACAGACATCAAAATGGTGTTAGTTTTTGTCTTTTATAGATATCATCATAACATCAATCAAATCATGCCAAATGAAAGTACTATATCTAGAAATAAATTATTTAAAAATATACAGTTCGTTTGTCATCGCGAGAATTTAATTTAATTTTAAATTTACTTAATGGCCTTAATCAACTGATAAAAATTAAGTTTAAAAATACATGGAATTTTACTTTTTTTTTTTATTTGTTGATGCGCTTCATTCGAGATCTCAATCAATACTGTCGAATTAACAATTTGAATTCGCAAATGTTTATCGATTTTTCGCCGAATGTATGACATAACACTTTTTATCGCATAATTAAAATGTCCCGTTTAAGCATAATATGTTGCGATTATTAAATATGTTTCAATCATAATATATGATATATATATATATGTATATATCATATACTATTTATATATATATGACATATAATACTCCGAATAGATACTTATGTAAAAAAAATCTCTTAATCAATTTTGCGGTTACAGTATAATGTGCAAAATCAAAGCAACGGCTCTGTTTAAACTTTGCCGAAGACGAGAAGCACGTTGAAAATGGGAAACATTATTGCATCACCAAATCAATAAGCACTGAAATTTGTCCCCGGCAAAAGGAGCGAAGCACAAAATTGTTTATAACAAAAACTAAGAATCGAGAAGTTACGGCACGAACGTCGATTTATTTTTAAACCCGAACAAATGAATTAAAAAGTGACGTCCCGTTCCATCGGCACCTGACTTACAATCAAACCTACTGAAAAATTTTTACAGCCGGAAGCGTGCGAGTCGAGTTGCCCACGAGTGCGCGAATAATCTTATAATCACGTGGCCAAGTTTTTCCCAATTTTTCTTCCCGCGTTATTTTTTCTCTCTCTTGTTCTCTCTCTCTCTCTCTCTCTCTCTCTCTCTCTCTCTCTCTCTCCCTCTCTCTCTCTCTTTTTTTGTTGTTCCGGTACAAGATGAAATTACATCCAACGAGCGTGAAACTGCGCGCTTTAGGCGCAAGAAGCACAGAGAGCGGCGCGCGTGTGTGCGTGTTGGTTCGGTCGGGCGTATTTTTAGATGGCGGCTTGGTTGGTGAGCCGATGCCGGAGTCGGAGCACTGACTGACCCCCGAAGACAAACACTTCCTCCGGCACTGACAAAACCGACTGAACTCGGCTTCGCTCACTGGCAGGTTTGATTTTATGGACTCCTGTTCACTCGTTTCTTGCTGCCTCGGTAGTCTTGACACGTGCGTGCGCTTTTATTCCGGAGCATTGCGACGCATTACGAGCACTCCCCCAAATGCCTACCAAATTAACCGTCTTGTTAATGATATTGCAATCGCGGAGGGTACTTTAGCCAGAAGCTTTTCTCCGCAACGAGACATCCCTACTCAAAATCATACTCATATGGCCCATATATGGTCCGTGTATGCTTTAACAATTTCATACAAGGAAATGACAAATATGCTATATATATTTTTCCTTAATCCATATATGGTCGATATATGATCGATACATGGTAATAATTGATTTTCAGTATAAGGAAATTATTAAGTGCATTTATAGCTGGAATATTATTATATTAATTATTGCCATGTATGGACCATATAGGGATTAAGGAAAAGCATGCCCTTGATATATGAACCATATATATGGACCATATGTGTTCCATTTTTATTAGGGATAATTTAATTTGTGTACCTCAAAACAGGAAAGAAAAATAATATTAAAGAGAAAAACACTCTTAAGAATGTGTAGTTGAAAACAAAAGAATTGTATTATTTTAAACAGAAATTCTATTCAAATTGAAAATAATCTTTTTCGTTTGAATAGAATCACTTTCATGGAAAACAAATTTCTGATGAAATTTTTACAGCGAAGGCTTTACGATTGAGTTAATGATTAGTTATTTGGAGATAGCTCTTAGGTGAAAGCTAAATGTTTTTCAAATTTTCCAAAGTGGAGGAGCAAAACTTCCGTAAGCTCTTGTCGTTTGGGAATTTAACTTTTAATCTGTGGACCGTAGATAAATCACGACAGATTTCATCGTTGAGATAATTATTATTATTAAATGTTATCACTTGAAAATTCCTCTGCGTTCTTTAAATTGGCGGGATGCTTTTGATAACGATTTTCATTCTGGCATTAATGCACATTAAAAGAAATTTATATGAAAATTCTACTGTTTTTAACAGGAATTCAGGTATACGGCAGCTAAAACTTGTAAATTGCTTTTGGTAAATAGTAAAATTTTCTATAGAAATTTTACCACTAATTTATCCGTCTCAGTTATAACCAGTTTCTTGCTTTACCTGATGGAGAATAAAATTCTTGTTTGTTTGTTTCCTTATTTTGTAAAGGAAAATATTTTTTTCTACATAAATATTATAAATTTATTTTAGTTTTATATGTACGTACACTTTCATAATAGTGGTTAAAAACACTAAATTGTTTCTTTTAGACAGTAAATATTTGTGCTTTATTTCTCTTAGTTTAGTAATTGAAGGATGATGCTGACAACTTGGCAAGTGTTCAAGAAGAAATATGTTCGGTTGTAATTAACCAAAAATTTGTTTCTTTTTTAGCTGACCAAAATTTTATAGTTGAAAAAACTAAATGTGTTGGGTCCATATATATGTTTTTTAGTTACTGGAACTAAAAGTATTTGTTACTGAAACAATAAATTTGGTTCCTTTAAAAAAAAATGGATAAAATAATTAACATATTTTCATTAAAATGGACTGTATATATAACTAATTTGAATGCTTATAAATGAACGAAAGAAATGTATGGAACGGTGACTCGAATGAGGATTTAATAGTAATTCATAATTTGTAATTGCAGTATGAGAAAATGTAATAAAATATCCCATTGCTTCAACGTTCTTGATCTCGATTCAAAGAGTTTAAAAAGGCTTTATAATATAATTATTTTTCATGGTGTTGATACCTTTTTTAATGCGTGTACAAGTCAATTTATTTAGTCCTCTTAAAATAAACTTCAAGTATCAACAATTATGCAAGTAAAATGTCAATATTTTCGAGGGAATTCAATTCCTTTAAAGTTCTTTTATATCTCCTTTCACGAGGCAGATTTGTCGTTAACATTTTATATAGTAACTCTCCCCTCCCTTTCAATTTATAAAATTATGGAATATTTTTTCATACAGTGAGTAAATAATTATTATTTATATTTAAATGTATTTAATTTGTACAAAATGAAATAAGTATAAAAGCATTAAACTAAACATTATTTCAAAGTATATTTATCTTGAAAGAATGCAAAATATGTATTACACGTTTTCAAAATATCTTCCAAATAGACTTTGCATTGTGTGATAATGATTCTTTTGTCTCGATGCAAATGTTTTTCAATCGATTTACAGCCGTTTCGCAGTATTCGTATTTCAACGCGATGTGTATTAATTTTATTTTAATGTGTTCTATATATGATAAAGTTTTTTCATGGAAATAAAATATTTTTCCTCCTTCGAATACTGAACACCCGAAGCAGGCAACAAAAGTCGTTCACTTAAATACAATTGCATTAACACAAAAGAATTATTTTGACACAACGCAGAATCTGTTTTGGTGATTTTAAAAACACCTTTTACATCCTTTCAAAGCAAATTTCTTTTCAACAAATATTCCTTTTTATAAATGTTAAACTAATGATAGATTAAAAAATAAATTTCAACAATTTGTTAATTCATTATTATTATTTTACTGATATATTTCCTTACTAAACTTTACGTACAAGTAAATATTTTATAAACAATTAAACAAGTATAATTGTAAAGATAAGTTTCATTGAAATTATATAATACATAATATTATATTACATTAATAAAAATAAGGATTAACATTAACATTAATATTGACTTTTAATTGTTAATTAACTGAATTTTAACATTAAAAATATTGTTTTTATATTGTATACACATAAAAAAAAACTTGATTACCAAGATAATTGAAGTTTCAAGCAACATATAATACTGATTCATTTGTAAACTTCAAACATGAATCATTGAACTCGGATGAATAGTTGAATAAAAAATGTGCATTAACACTGACCATTGCCGTGAGATTTCATTGATCATTTAAGATACACATATATGGTTTATACAATTTACATACGTCACCTTACAACTTCCGTACTGATTATTCTATATTTGTTCAAGTCAAGGGCTCCTAATGTTATTTCATTGATGAAAAATCTCACGCATCACAAGTTCAATTTTAAATAATAAAAATGAACTTTTACGACTTAATACTTTTTGTGGGACCAGAACCTTTGACCAAATAAATATTGATTTTATGAATTTAAATCGCAGAATCGATTGTTCCTGGGTCAATTGTTAATTTTTATTCACCAATATCATAATTTTATTTCGTATCGGATTATAAATCAACGTGTCAATGTTGATAACCGAACTTATAAGCAAAAAATTTTTTGTCAGTTGCAACTATAAATGACTTAAAATCAATTTATCAATTGTATTCTTCAAATAAAATGTCATGTTAATTGAAGGGTCGGATTCTATGAGGGGACGAACGAGCGTCGAGCTATTTTACAAATTGTGGCACTTTTTATAAGAAAAAGAAATGGCTTGTTTTCAATTTTGAAAAATACCTCTATATGCGGCATAAAAAACACACATTTTTGCATGTAAAGATGAAAAACAACAAAGAGCGGTATGAAATAGTTTTCATTATCACTAAATTTTGCAAAATAATTATTAGTATTATTCTAAATTAAAAAGACTAACTCTGTGGCAGCATACCTTGAACATCACCTTTAAAGGAAGATTATATGCAACATGAGTGACCTTGGCAATCGTTATTTCAAGGTCAGGTTTTACTTTTTTTGACATTTGGGCCTAAGAGCGTGTATACCAACTTCTTTTGATGCGCTGAATACGAAAAAAATAGTGCCACGTATCACGGAACTCATCTTCAAGCAGAATCCAAGGTCAACATTTGATATTATCCTATCGCGCCAAATTTTTTAACAGTGGACTTTACCGTGCCGGTGGGGCTGATCGATATATCGACCAGCTGTCAGGTTAGGGATTCCAAACAAGTCATTTGTTACATTGTTTTTTCATAAATTTCACATCTAATAAGTAGTTAATTACAACTCACATTTGCCTGTCGTTAAAAGGCTTAACAAAACTTGTTAATAACTATCCGAAATCCCTTGAGTTGAATAAAATAAGGGAATAAAATTTGAGACCAAGAAGTATAACATTTATACTTTTTTATTCATTCAATTATTGTAATGAAAAGTTACTTTTTGCATGAAAAATAATCTCTATATGTTGCATATTTAAATATTTATCAAAATTAAAAACAAGCTTTTTCTTATAAAAAGTCTCACTATTCATATTGTAAAAACCAAACCTCTTTGTTTCTTAACTTTCCATTATTAATATTGTAACAACTTTTTTCATTAAAAAATACTTTACTTACATTCGTAGTTTTTTTTTATGAAGGTTATGTCGGGAGAACTTTTATGGACGTATTTCTTTAACATTACATTATCACACTTATCGCACGTATCTTTCATTGTAAAGACTATTTTTTAAGCTTCAACAATTCATAATTCTTTTCATTTGACACTAAACTATCATGCTGTAACAAACAATAAAATCTTCCTTGCACTATAAATGTCAAAACCGTCGAAATAACATGACTATTTTCCTGCCCGCGAGTAATCGAGCGCGCGCAAACCGCGCGCTTTTTCGTTCTCAGTTTTTTCCTTCATATTGACTTTAATTTACCGGAGGAGTTGCAAAAAAAGAAATGCTACGATATTTTACGTATTAAATTATTGGTAATTTATTATTAACAAATTATTAAAGTGTGATATACACTCAATTCTTGTATAGAGTGTATTTAGTTTAATTTAATTATATAGAATATTTTTTTTTATTTATTGCAATTTTTTATAATATAATTTTTTTCTATTCAATCGGATAAATAATGAATTTATTCGCACTTGTTTGTATTTTGTGCCAATAAGTTTCCAATAACTGCAACTTCACTTTGAGCTTTACTTTTTAAGATTTTTTTCAATTATACATCTATTTATAAAATATTGTTAAAAAAATAACTTCTACTTATATAATAGATAAAAAAAAGTTAACAAATGTGAAGTGTTTATCATACATAAACACAAAGATACTTTAGGTTGATTCGTATGATTCATTATGTTGGACCTATCGCGCAAATGTATTAATGTAAGAACGAGACAACACATATTTCTGTCACTATTTCTCTCGCTTTTTTTATAGTAGATGGCACGAAAGTGCTGATGCCCAGAGTTAACGCGGGATTTTGAAATATATAGGAATAATAATTTTAACAAAACGTTCTAATTAATTTTAGGTCATTTGACATTTTGGCACTGTAATTGTTTTGTCCTATTGGTCCTTCGGTCGTTCAAACCTTAAGGAATTTGATTTTCGGCCTCGAACTTTTATTCTTATGAATACCCCCGATATATACTATCAACGCCACCTGTCTGTCGTAAATACAATTTCGTATTGGACGATGTGTCAAATTGTGAAAGTAATGCAATATTTTGGAGTATTTTTTGCTTTCAAAATCAAAGTAGCATATGTTTTTGACTAAACTCTTACTTGATAAGTCATTAATTGTTAAAAGGATTGGTCTATTTTTAAAGTAATCAATTGCCTTCACTGTGTAAGAAGTTATTGTACATGTATATTGCTGTCGTGGAATGAACTGTTCTTATTTATTGAAAAAATATCAATATTGTTAACAAGTTTGTTGAAAGGATAAAACAGAATTGAATTATGAGTGCTGTAGACTGGGAAGAAGTCAAAAGACTTGCAGCTGATTTTCAAAAAGCTCAGTTGAGCTTTTCTTTGCAAAAGTATGTAAACATATTTTGTTATATATATAAATAATTTAATAATTATATTTGGTATAATAATTATGTTTAATAATATTTTATTCCGCTTTCAGTTTTCATAATTTCTAATTATTTCTTGTATGTTTATAATTATTTATCCACAGAATGTAATGTAATGTATATGTTATGTTTTTATTTTTATCAAACAATGATCTGCATTGTTTGCTATTCTGGCTGTGTAATTTGCTAAATAAATAAAATTAATAAAATAAAAAATAAATACTATATATTACTGAATATTAAATAAGCTAAAATTTAATTGTAAACGATTAAAATATAATTAGTACATAAAAGTATTATATTTTTACAGAGAAAATATTAACTTGTTCTGATTACATTAACATAACTATCTTATGTTTATCTTATCTTATGTGTAATTATGTATAATAACAAATATTTGTAGTTTAGATTTTAGTGTATGAACATTTTTTATTAATTTTAGACTATCTGAAAGAAACTGCGTAGAAATAATTACAAAGCTAACTGAATTAAAATTATTGGATGTAATATTTACAAACGATGGTAAAGAATACATCACTCCACAATATTTGGCAAAAGAAATTAAAGATGAACTGTACGTACATGGAGGACGAATTAGTCTTGTTGAATTGGCGAACATCCTCAATGTGGACTTGACACAGATTTCGAAAGCTGCAACTGAAATAGAGAAACATGACAAGGGAGTTAAGTTGCTTTTGGGACAGCTCGTTGATAGAACTTACGTAGCAAAAATTTCAGAGGAAATTAATGACAAGTTGACATTGAATGGACACATTAATGTATCTGACTTGACATTGCATTACGATCTGCCAGCAAATTTTTTACAATCTATCATAGAGAAGGCGTTAGGTAAATCAATATTTGGAAAGCAAGACTCGCAAGATCCAAGAATATTTTATACACAGGGATTTGTTACAAGGAATCGAGCAATGATTCGTGGAGCTATAACTGCAATTACTAAACCAACGCCTATAAGTGTAATTCTGGGACAATGTGGTGTTCCTGAACAAATTTTCTTTGGTATATAATTTTCTTATTGACTATATGAATTATTCGTTCTTAACATGTTACGTAGTGCAATGAGTAATTTCTTTTAAATTATTTTCTACAACATGCAATATTTTACAAAAAAAATTTTTAGCACAAATTTGTATCATTAACAAATAGAAACAACACAAAAAATTCATAATTTACCTTGTAATAAAGCCATATTCAGGGAACTCGTTTTATGATTTGACTAACAGTGAAAAATAAAACATTCTTCCATAATGTCAATATTTTTTTATAGGAATTATTGAAAGCTTACAAGCATTGAAACAAGTACCAGGCATTCTTACTGGAAGACAAGTAAACAATTGTATTTATGTGCCTAGTAGTTATTCTAAAAATCAAAACGAATGGGTCGACAATTTTTATAAACAAAATGGATATCTTGGTAAGTATATTATATTAAATCATATTTTGTATTTTTAAAATGTTTGATTCTTTAATACCACATCTACATAAATATATTTCACATCTTGCATTTCTAAAATTTAGAATTTGTTATTAATCCAAAGCGATCTATGTTACGGTTGAACAATTCTATAATAAACAATATTATTGAAGACAAAAGAAATAAACAAGTAAATTTCTTTTTTCACAGAATATGATGCACTCTCCAGACTTGGCATATCTGATCCAAAAGGTTTTGTGAAGCGACACTTTCATAATGAAAATTTAACATTACTTGATTCTGTCGCGGTTGGTCCAATAATTATCGATCAAGTTGATGCAAACATTGAGGAAATCATCTCCACTGGCTTGTATTTCGATTTTTATCCTCTCCTTCCTTCCATCTTTAATTCTAAAGATATCGAGTTCCTTCTCAAAGAGGCTATTAAGCGCACCAAGTGTTCTATACACATCTTCTCTGAAACGGTAGCGGTTTCAGAAAAGTACCTTCAATCACAGTACAAAACTTTTGAAGTGTTTGCTGAGAAAATAGCGAAAGAAGCAATCGATAATGGCAAGTATTTACAAACTATTGCAGGAAATAAATTAAAAGGCAAATCAGAGGCAGTGGATGTGAAAGCTGATCGTAAAGCTGAGCGAAGGAAAAAAGCGGCTAGTGGAAAAACTGGAGGTGGAATTCAAGGTCGTGAAACAAAGACCAAGTCTACGAAAAAGAAGTATCAAAATTCACGTAACCATGATTACAATTCTGATGATGAAGATGTAGTGAAACATACGGGAAAATCAGATATTGAATTAATAAGTGTGGAGTCTCTGGAAAGAGAACTAATGAAGGATGAAAATCTGGCAGATATTGATGGTTTCGTAGAAGAATTGGTAACTTACTTACAACCATCTTTAAATAAGTATGCTATTTCAATTGCAGATCAACTTCTGCAAAAGAACAGTGCTACAAATTTGAACGAAATAGAAGATAGATTAAACATTATTATATGTAATATTAGAATCTTTGATAAAGGGATTAAGCATTTAGAGAAGAACACGCAGGCATCTCTCGTCAAGTACCTTTTGAAGAGCTTGGCGACAGACTTTGTGACTGACATTTTTAAATTGGCTGCCCAACAAAATACCGTGCAATGTCCAAATGTATTGACTACCGATACAAGACTGAAAATGTTGACAGAACTGCCTGCGGATGTAAAGGATGTTCTGGGAAACTTGAACAAGTCATTGTTTTTGAATTCGGTGGATGAATTTTTAGCCGCATGCGAACCAGCGATGGCCGCGTGTTGTTTAGTTTTGAAGAAGTTTGATAAGAAGAAAGAGAGGCCGATGGTTTTGGCCCACAGAGAGTCTTTACTGGAGCAACTTAACGCCACGAATGATCCGGCATTAGCACTCCATATTGCGACTGATGTTTTGTTCACAGTATCTACGCAATGTGCATTACACATGTCTGGCAGACATGTATCGTCCGTTTTGGCATTCTTACAGAATCATTTAGAGAAGGATGCATTTGATAAACTAAGTAGATACCATGGTATGTTTATAAATTTTTATTTAAAATATGTTTAGAAATTTGTATTATAACATGTATCTTTTAAAACAAAATGTGTACAATATTCAAGTATTTTTTAACAATTAAACTTTGTTTCGATTTATATATGATATGTACATAAATGTATAAAAAAAAAATACATAAATTATTAATTGAATTATCAATATAGTAAAAAAGGAAATAAATAACAGAAGCGATACAAATAAATTAAACACAGTAAACACTGAAATAAATGTATGATTTAATTAACTATCTAGATTGTTGACATTGAATTGAATGTTTACATTCCTTTGCTCTTGTAATTTCAAATAAAATTTGATTAACATACGAACGTAAATATAATAATATGATAAATATCATGTTACATTACAGATTAATAAATCAGATTGTATATCTTGTTATTTTTATGCATATTATATTATTTTTTATTGTATGCGTAGAGATAAAGATAATTTTTTTGATATCTCAATATTTATTCAAATATTTTTTATAGGTCATTTTTGTATTTCAATAAAAACATATTTTTGTAATAATTACTTAACAATTTATATTTAATTAATGACATAATAAAAAGATTACAATTTAAAATTCAATTATTAAAGTTATAATAATAATGATGTTTGTAAAGCTGTTTTCTTATTGTATATTTAAATAGACTGTAATATTCTTTTGAAGTTACATTTTATAATGAATTAATATAGAAAATATATTTATAATATTCTAAAATTTGATTATTATCATTTTTATTAATTTTCTTCTCGGCATATATATATATATATATATAGATGATACTATACTAAATGACTGAAATGATTGTAGTGTAAAAGTATTTATTTTCATTTTTTCAGATCTTGTACTTCAGTTATTGAGTTCGTCAGATGAAGAAGCTAAAGCCAGGGTGAAAGATTCTCTTGACGAAGGCTTGTCGGATATTAAGAAAATAGCAAACGAATACAAGAAACACTTGAAATCCGACAGAATTCAAGAACACTAATTTGTGTAACCAAAAAAGCAAAAAGAATCGATAACTGTATATAATTTACAATCGATTTACAATCGAGAAATACGCGCAGTTAACATTTAAATGTATTTATCCTAGTTTTCATGTTACTCTTTAATTTCGATTTTATTTTATTTTATTAATAATTCTTAAAACCTGGTGTTATTAAAAATTTGTTACATATCAAAATAAATAAATATAAATCACATGTAAGCGATTAATTTTTTAATTGCTTTAGATTTTATTCCTTTATTAACAAGTAAATAATAAACTTTGCAAGATTCACGATTTAAAATCGAGCAAGATCTCAAATAGTTTTCTGTCATCTATTGCGTAACACAAATATGCGTCGGACAATCATTCAGTTTACATGTCGTAAAACTACCAGTGGCACTTCTTAAACGCGTTCGTATATCAACTTTGAACTAACTTTTTTTTATATCGATATATCGTATCGTGTTACCGAGATAAGATTTTAGTTTGAGACGTAATTAAGTTGATGGATCAGTTAATGTTGTTTTGAGTAGCGTGTGGTACTTGATTTGTACGAAATTATTTAACAGCGATTTAAGTGGCAGTTAACAGACATCATGGCACCTGCGAAGAATCTAATCAATTCTATTGATAACGCCGTTGAAGAATCTTTATGTGGTCACGTTTTGACGTATCCGCATCTTGAATTACATACGAGTAAAAAAGTTGTGCTTGCACCACAAGTACGTTGAAAACTTTTTAATTCAACATTCATTTTCACGCTCAGTGATCAGTAATGCGCAAAAATTTATTGTATTTACTTTGCATTAAGTTATAGATTTCTTAACTCCAATCTTTTTGACTTTAATTTTTTTTATTTTTACTGTTTAGCAATGAAATGAAACCTATTTATGTTACCATAATTTTCTTTATGTAACGAATTGAGTTTAATTTGGAAGTAGAAAGATTAATAAGGGACATGACGGTATAGAAGTATGAAGTAATACAATAATTGATGTTTTTTTTTTTTTTTTTTTGATGAGGTATTCTATGGCGGATTTTAAAGGAACATAAAGAATGTATAATACAGAGAAAACAGTTTAAAGCTTGTTTAGTAGATTTATTAATAAATAATATATGATTTTTTGTGACTAATTAAACAAATTTACTCTGAAAGTAATTGCTTTATCTTTTTACTTTTATAAAATCATATCGATGTTTGTTTACATTTTTAGAAAAAATATGCCAAATGATAAGTAAAGTAAAAATATTACAATTTAAAATGAAAGTTTATAATCAATATTTAAATATTTACTGTAAATCATAATTTACAGTGGAACGAAAGCAGAAAGAAAGTTGCTGTTATATCTGGTGGTGGGAGTGGACATGAACCTTTTGCGTCAGGTTACCATTATTATTTTTTTTTCAATTAATTTAAATGAAATGTTTGTATTAATATAAACTGCAGGTTTTGTTGGTTCCGGAATGCTCACAGCATCAGTTGCTGGTTCCATATACGCAGCACCCCCTTCTAGCAGTATATTACATGCCATTAAGTGTGTCACAAACAATAATGAAGGTGGTTTTTCAAGTAACAATATATATAGCCATATTTTACAAACAAAATTGTATATAGTTACATTTTTTTTTTATTTTTTAGGTGGATGCTTCGTCGTTATTCCAAATTACACTGGAGATCGCTTAAATTTTGGCATTGCTATTGAAAAAGCAAAAAGTTTGAATATTCAGGTGAGAAATTGTTGATTAATACACGGCAGTCATTTAACAAATATATAAAACAATTTTAATTAAGTAAAAATTAAACATTAAACAGGTTGGACAAGTAATTGTAGGCGAAGATTGCAGTATTCCAGAAAATGAAGAAGGTCGCGCCGGAAAACGTGGACTTAGCGGTTTGGTCTTTATTATCAAGATTGTTGGATCTTTAGCTGAAAAAGGAAAGAGTTTAAATGAAATAAGTGACTATGCACAGTTAGTTGTCAATAATATGGCAACATATGGAGTTGGATTGGAAGCCTGTTCTATTCCAGGTAATATTTAAATAATTGGTAATTATTGGATAGACAACCCTCCTCCCCCCTCTAGCCTATACTTTTTTTTATGAAACTGACGTGTTTTTTACGCTGATTACAAAGACGTATATTGCATCATGACAAATACATAAAACAAAATAATTTGAATTGAAGGCAAAGGTTTGATGTTTGATCTACCACCTGACGAAATAGAATTTGGATTAGGAGTTCATGGCGAAGCTGGTTATAAACGAATGAAGCTTCAAAGCGTTAAAGATGTTGTCAATCAAATAATTGGGGAAATAACAAAATATTTGAATCTGGAATCAAATTGTTCCGTAGCATTACTAATTAATAATTTTGGAGCTTTGAGTCAGCTGGAGCAGGGAATAGTTACAAGAGAAGCTATAACACAATTAGGTTTTATGAAATTAATTTTTCCATGATATAAAAAACATTTCTTAAATTTTGATTAGAAAATATTTGATTATAATTTTCCTTTTAGAAAGTAAACGTATTAAAGTGGAACGAGCTTATTCAGGACTTTTGATGACTTCGCTGAATGGTTCAGGAGTTCATATAACAATTTTAAAATTGCCAAACGATAAAAAGGAATTATTGCTTGCATGTCTTGATGATGAAACAAATGCCCCTCGTTGGCCAGGATGTTTATATAGTTTGCCTTTTACTAAAAATATAAACGCTGCAGTTAATTTTGAAGAAAAATCAGTTAAAACTGATATTTCATCTGACAATGTAAATTCATATGAATTAAAGAAACGGGAAGAAACATTATTAAAAGATTGCTTAGAGAATGCTAGTAGAGCTATTATTGAAAAAGAAGTTGTTATTAATGAACTGGATAGTGGTTGTGGAGATGGAGATTGTGGCTCAACGCTTAAACAATTGGCTGACGGTAAATACATTGAGAAAAATTATAGAATAAAGTTTACTATATTGTTAATAACTTACTTCTGATAAAATTTATTGTTAAATATAGTTGAATTTTTTAATAAATTTCATCATAATTGTATGTACATATATGTGAGAGTTATCAACAATTAACAGTATAGTCAATTTTATCAATGTTTTTGCACAAATTTACTTTGACGTCTAATTTAAGTAATATACATTATTGATTGAGAAACTTAACGCTACAGGAATTATTTCTTCACAAAATACATTGTGTTTTAAATATCCATACAAGTTATTTTCTCAACTGTCCCAAATTGCGGAAGAACGAATGGGAGGAACTTCAGGAGCTCTGTACAGCTTAATGTTTACCACAGCTGGGAATACTTTCGTTGAAGAAATTAATAACGAAAATCTTAAGCAAAAATGGGCTAAAATGTTTCGGGTCGGTATAAGTAGTATAATGAAGTATGGAAAGGCAGAAATTGGAGACAAAACTATGGTTTGTTTAAGAAATTATTAAGATCTGAAATTTCTAATTCACGAAAAGAACTCAATTTAATAATTCCACGTTGTGTTGCAGTTGGATGTTTTGGAACCTGCTTGTCAAGCTTTAGAAAGCAGTTTAAATAAATCTTACATAGATATTGCAAATGAAGTTTTAAAAGCTGCTGAGCAAGGATGCGAAGCAACAAAACGTATGATGCCAAAGTAAGAATAATAAGAAAATGTTTATATTTGCTTAAATAAACGTAAAATGTATAAAATGTACATTTTATAGTTAGTATATAAGTATATTGCCCGCACCACAAGCATATACTCACAGGGTACTGATTACTTTTATTATATTTCAAGGTCAGGCCGGGCCAGTTATGTAAAACAAGAGAAGTATTTAAAGAACGTTGACGCAGGAGCGTTTGGAGCTGTTACTTGGATTCGAGCAGTTATAGATACAATAAAGAATGAAGATTACGTACACAATTAATCTAACGTTTCAAGACTAAAATTTAATTTTAATCGTTTGTTTAGACTATATTCAATTGTTGCATATTTTCTTCTGAAAGCTTATGTGAGAATTCACATGAGAAATTATTTCAGGTTTTTTGTAGGATCAGACTTGCCATGGTTTTATATAGAAAAAAAAATTTATTTACTTCTCATATTATCTCTACAAACTGCACTTGAAAATAAAAGTAAAGGTAATCACCTAATAGAAAAAATACATAGGAGAAATAATTATTATTACATAATAAGGCTATAACGTAGACATGTATGATGTAGGGAATGTAGAAAATGTTAAAATGTAATCAGAAGGCTACATAACGGTTTAGAAAAAATTAATTGAAAACTAACGTTTATTACACCATATTTTAAGGTGTAATTAATTTTGTAATATAATGACCAAGCATCCATTCTACAAAATTAGGAGAGTATTGTAGATTATAATATTTATTTTGAAGAAATACAACATCAAGCGGAATGAATAGTTTTCATTATCACTAAATGTCGGTAAAAAATTTTAATTCACACCGCTTTTCATCAGTCTTTCTCAAAACATTTATTTTTATAGATATTAATATTCTGCCAGTGATATAGAATGGTTGTCTGGTCACTATGTTATAAAATAATTATTAGTAATATTTTAAATTAAAAAGACACTAACTCCGTGACAGCAGACCTTGAATGTCACATTAACATTTTGTAAATGATATCTTAACCTATATTAATATATAATTTTTATTCTTATTTATGAATAGAATACCGAATAATAGAGTATTCAATTACAATACTCCGAAAATATGCTTTTAAAATAACAAGCGAGAGAGAATCTTCTAAGAGATTATTTATCCTTTTCATGACTATGCACGTGCGTTATAGTTATGAGTAGGTTCTCTGAATATTCCATGAATAAGGATACACATACATGTATATATAATATGATATATAATAAATAGACTAATATAAAGTGCTAACTAGTGTACTTTATGTCTTCAACTTTTATAAAAAAAATCATGTTGTCCTTTTTCTTTTTAAAGATAAAAAGAGATAGAATTCATCTTATACGAGATTAAATGGCGTGTTCCAATTTGAACAGTTTCTTAAATTAAAAAAGGATGCACTTATATGAGTAGAATTGCCTGTCCCTTTTTAATTTAAGAAATTGTTCAAGCCGGAACACGTCAACACGTTTTCGTAATCACCGTAATCACCAAATAAGGTAAATTATTTTTTGTCTCTTACGAGCAAACGTTGGAGAGAAAGACAGCAAATCTTTTCATCGTATCTTATACTTTTCAACTTGTTCAAGTCATAAAAGGCGTGTTGTCGGAATTTGGTGCGAAACAAAATTCAGAAATCATCAAATTTACTTTTATACACAAAAGAAAATGGTAAATATGAATTAAAGTATTCTTTAATCTTCTTGTTCCTTAATCATATTGTTTTATTTGATTGTTACTTTCATTGTTGTAATCGACAATTGAATTTTAAAAAATGTCAATTATTACTATCTGTTTTTTCCATTCATTATTCAATTACCATTAGGTTTTTACGTTATAATTTGATCATAAAGTTGAATTTTAATATGGTTATGTTTAAATTCGTATATAATTTAAGGATTACTTTTGATTTGATGTTAATTTTAATGTATTATCGTAAATTTTTACTTGTTAAATCATGTGCTCCAAAGTGGCTTACCGTAACCTTATAAGGAAATGATTTTGCCATTGTGGCTTTAGAAATTCTATCCATTTTGTATGAAAGTTATAAAAATAAGATATACATTAACTTCCTTCTCATAAGCATATAAAAATAATATACGATTTGATGTTTATGTATTTAAATAAATGAAGTATACAGTAATAATTCTAAATAATTTATATTTTCTGAATTCATTTGCTTGAATGATTAATACATATTTTTATACAAATAATGATATAATTTTAAACAAATTAGCACATCATACAGTCACATATTTATTCCTATTTAAAAATTTTAAATATTTAGGCTAATTAAAATAACAAAAATGTGCCAATAAGTAAATTTTTATTTTTATATAACTTTTTTATGGGTTACTGTTGAGTGATTGACAATTGTTATCAGAAATTCAATTGTTTTTTTTATTAAAATTAAATCATAGATTTCAGATGATATTAATTAAATAAAAAAAATAAAAGCTACTTATAATTATGGGAACATTCAGATTGGTAAACATTACATCATTTATATTACCTGATTTAAATAATCGAAGCAAATTTTAATTTAACTGGAATTGTAAATTTATTATTGACAGTAATTATAAATTTATTAATGAAATCTTCTCTTTTTTTTAGCAACCACAAATTATATTGTTAAAAGAAGGGACGGACTCTTCCCAAGGGAAAGCTCAACTAATTTCAAATATAAATGCTTGCCAATTCATAGTAGATGCCGTGAGGACTACTTTAGGTCCTCGTGGTATGGACAAATTAATAGTAGATTCCAATGGCAAGGGTACAATTTCTAATGATGGAGCAACTGTTTTAAAATTACTTGAGGTTGTTCATCCGGCTGCAAAAACATTGGTTGACATCTCAAAATCTCAGGATGCCGAGGTAAAAATAAGAATAAATCTTTTAAAAATCACAATAGTTGGATTTAATGATTTATGTAAACATAAAAGTATGTGAAAAGAAGAAAAGAAGAATCACTCTGAAAAAAAGGTTATAATTATGTCAATAAATGTAACCTTGTACTTTTTTCAGAGTATATCAAATCATGAACGTATAGACTAGCAACTTATTTGAAGGATAAAAGTTGTTTCAATGCTGTTCATACAGTTTCATTTCTTTGTAGTTTTAGTGATGTTTAAGTTTTTTGTATTATTATAAACTGATTAATACCTATTTATTTAGAGTGGAGATGGAACAACAAGTGTTGTATTGCTCACTGGTGAATTTCTGAAACAAATGAAGCCATTTATTGAAGAAGGTGTTCATCCTAGGATAATTATCAAAGCTTTTCGTCGCGCTACTCAAATGGCCATTGATAAAATCCACGAACTCAGCGAGAAAATGGGGGATCCAAACTCTGAAAAGCAACGACTCCGCATTGAACAATGCGCTGGAACAGCGATGAATTCTAAACTGATTCACGGTCAAAAGGAATTTTTCTCCCGGATGGTGGTCGATGCAGTTTTAATGTTGGACGATTCACTGCTACCACTCAATATGATTGGAATGAAAAAAGTATTGTCCTCATTGCACATTTATTTAAATGATTAATCGTTCGTAAAGATAAAATATTTTGCAGAATTTAACGGATAAAAAATTAATATTCTACTTTGAACAAAACGTAAACCTTAAAATTATTATTCTCTTATAAATATTTTCAAGTGAATATTAATTGATAAACTTTATTATTTTTTAAAGAAAACTCCATAGCTCCAATAATAAAATAATTAAGAAATTATTTTCTGCTCAATTAAAATCTTTTGCATTTTCTTTTCATTTTTTTAGAATTCAACATACTAAAATTGAAAGAGTATATAAAATAATTCATGATTGGATAATTTTATAGAGTTGTTTTAATTAATTTAATCAAATAATATTGTAGAAAAAAATGGGCTAATTTACTTTTTTGATATTTTGAAATAGGTTCCCGGTGGAGCTTTGGAAGATTCCCAATTGATTGCTGGAGTGGCTTTCGAAAAAACATTCTCTTACGCTGGCTTTGAAATGCAGCCGAAAAAGTATTCGCCTTGCAAAATTGCTTTGCTGAATGTCGAATTGGAGCTTAAGGCTGAGCGCGATAATGCTGAAGTGCGCGTTGACAATGTCGCTGAATATCAAAAGATCGTTGATGCTGAGTGGAAAATTTTGTACGAAAAATTGGATCAAATTCATAAAAGCGGAGCGAACGTTGTACTTTCGAAATTGCCCATTGGCGACGTTGCCACTCAGTATTTTGCCGATCGCGACATGTTCTGTGCTGGTCGTGTCAATGATGAGGATCTTAAGAGAACGATGAAAGCTTGCGGAGGTGCGATCATCAGCACTACCCATGACATTAATGAAAATGTACTTGGACAGTGCGAAATATTTGAGGAAAAACAAATTGGAGGTTCTAGGTTCGTCAATTATTTTGTTTTTTTAAACAGACATTATTATTTCTCAAATTTTACTCAAATTATATTCCAACAAAATAAAATAAATTATAAAAAATTAAGTGCTGTTAATAAACAGTACAAATAATCATTAACCGATATTAACTTGAAAAATAGTTATTGATTAGGTTCTTCTTTATACAAAAAATTATATCATTTTTTGCAATATTCTTTAATGCATTTCATTAATTTGATCAGTAAATTATTTGTATTTGTTAGTTTATGTCCAAGATGAAAATTATATTACTTTTATCATTCAAAGTCTCTTCTTTATACTTTAATCCATTTGTTTAAACTTTACAATGAAAGATTTGAAGTTATTAATATTCATATCATAACTTTACGAGTCAGATTTAATCATTAGCAAAATATATTCAATATATCATATTACAAATTATAACTTTTAAAATTCAAATTAATAAGTTATATGAAGTTCATTAAGTGAGGAATGAAATAATTAAATTTTAGGTTTAATATCTTTACCGGATGTCCAAATGCCAAGACTTGTACATTTATATTGAGAGGGGGTGCTGAACAGTTCCTTGAGGAAACTGAAAGGTCACTCCACGACTCTATTATGGTTGTAAGAAAGTTGTACAAAAGTGATGCTATCGTCGCTGGTGGTGGCGCTATTGAAATGGAACTTTCAAAAACCCTCCGAGATCACTCCCGCACAATCGAAGGAAAAGAACAGCTTATTATTAGCGCAATCGCAAGAGCCTTAGAAATTATTCCTAGGTAAAATATCTTTTAAAAATAGAGACAAAAACTAGTATTCTGTATGTATTATTTAAAACGGCAGCAAATTCAATAAGAAATTTAGACAAATTTAATGACAACATTTTATCTCGCGTTATATATATATATTGATGTAAATTTAATTTATGATCACATACACATTTGTTGAATGTTGCCATTTTTGCAATCCTATTGATGTTTTACACGAACAAAGAAAAATATTTATTTTTATTTGAATGAAAAATGTCTTTGTAGGCAACTGTGTGATAATGCGGGCTTTGATGCTACCAACATTTTAAATAAATTGCGTCAAAAGCACCACGAAGGCAAACATTGGTATGGAGTTGACATCAACGAAGAGGACGTTGCTGACAATATGGTCGCGTGTGTTTTGGAACCAGCGGTTACCAAAATTAATGCTTTGACTGCGGCCTGCGAGGCGACGTGCCTTATTCTCTCGGTTGATGAGACAATCAAAAACCCCAAAAGCTCCAGTGGCGGTGGACCACCAATGGGCCGTGGAATGGGTAGGCCTATGTAACAACATTTTTCCTATCACTTTTATTTATTTATTTGATTTTTAATGGCATGTAATTGTTTTACTTGCCATTGCGACAAATATAACAAATTTTTTAAAAACTATGGTCCGTCTTTTATTGTTCACCATGTCTCGTTCATTAATCCACTTTTTTTTGACAAAGTTTAGGAAAAAATTTAGACTTAATTTTAGGAAAACTTTAAGCAAACGATAGACTTCCGTTATTTATAAATATAACGTATAAATTTGTAAAAAATGTTAACTACTCATGATAAATTTTTTCCAAAATCAAATACGTGTATAATTGTTTGTTAAACAATTTGTTTGAACCAAGAGTTACAGTTGTTTTGAAATTAAATTCTTTAAATTTTATAACTTTTTAAAAATAAGTAATTCTACAGTATTTATATTTCTCCATTCATAGTATTTGAAATTTAATTTATTATAATAATTTAATGAAGGAGCAAACAATGTGAATTACTGTTTGTAATTGTACCAAATTTAATGGGATTGCAATCTCAGAAATAAATTACATTTAATCTTTTTATACATACACGGTGCTTAACATCCAAATATTCATTTGTTAAACTTTTGATTGTTAAATTTACGTCGTAGTGAAATAGTTGAATTAGCGGTGAATTACAATTTGTATATCTTTTAGATATTAAGGGAATGTTGACATTAATTTAACTTTGAGCTACTTTAATTGAATATTACAAAACTTAAGTTTACTTTATCTTTTTTAATATTTTAAAATAAAAATATTCGTTGATATTTATTTCAACCTTATATCAATATATCAATTAAATGTTAATATTTATTTTAATCAATAATTTAAAATAGATTAAAATCATAAAAAAATAGTTAAAAATCGATAGATTTAAGAACATGTAAGATACTTTTTATGATTTTTTAATTCAACTTATTTTTTTATAAGATATGGTCAAATAAATTTTCTTAATTATGCCCGAAAATTCATTGCGTTTCTAAAGGGATTAAACAATCAGCTTATTGTAGAAAATACTTATTATCTATAATACAACTGCATAATGAAAGTAATTATCTTGCTGAGAATAAGTAGATTATTCAGTTATTGAAGTTAATGTGTTATAGAGTAATTCTCTACATTACGCAGCGGTTATATATCAATAATTACAATGTATCAATAAATGGGATTATGGAAGATGAAAAATGGATTTAGGTATATGAGTAACATAATTATATTATACTTTCCAATAAATATTCCATATGCCATTTTATATTACAAATTTTTTCATTTACAATAAAAATTATACACTTACTTATTCAAAATTGCTTTTTGTCAGCATTTGTTTGATTATTGATTCTGTCATAATCCGTCTCTAACTCACAAAAAAGATTAATTTAAAATATGAAACGTTCACCGTGTCACACATGTCTGACTGCGTTACAAAAACCATGAGGAACTTGACGACGCTATCTGATAAATTGCATTCTTATTTGACTATTTTAAAGATTATTTCTTTAAAGTACGTTTTGAAACTCCGCACTTTTCAAATATGATAAACTCAAATTGAGAATCTGACATATGTTTCATTGTCTCGGATTTATAAATGTTAGATATTTAAGTTAAAAAAGAAATGTAATAATTTATTATCAGTTTTAATAATGTTTTTCATTCTTATTTTCAAATAAGTTTGAATCAATTTGTGTCTGTGCTCGTACAATGTATATATAATTGAAATAGTTTGTTTTATTGTGTATATAACATTATTATGTAGATCAGTGTCTATTAAAAGGGTCATATATTTATTAACATTTGTATGAAAATGTAATATGCGTCAGTCTTGTTTCAAATTACAATGAAGTTATTAATTAAACGCAGTTTAATGTTCAACATTGCTGTTAAATGATTTTCCGGAATCCGGACTATCGGAGATAGTTTGGAAGAAGCATTGAAATTTGTCAGAAACTAATGCAAGAGGAAGATACTAAACATATGATTTTAACTGACTTATTCGATGCCCTTAACCGGAGGATACAAATCAGATAATTTCGTGCTATAATCACGGGGGTTGGAAATGTTTGAGACCGTAAAATATCAGGGATTCAGAATGGATTCCCAATACTCGATTGAAATGACCTTTGAAAGGGAAGATGTGAATCTCTTTTATTCTAATTATTATTTTACGATTATTGTACGATCAATGAAAAATTATTTAAATGTTTCAAATGAAATTAATACCTTTTTTTTTCTATTACAAAATGGGGAAAGATTAAAGACGAAAAAATATAATATAATGATTCCAAAGAAACCGAAAGTTTTGTCAAAGTTCCCAGTTATAAAGTAATTCATTTTAACATCCAGAGCAGTATCATTTTAGACACCGATGTATTTCTTATTTGCATATTCTATATGAAATAAAAAGTTGTAAAATGAATTTATTTTAATAATAACTTTGCGGTGTATCTCTAAAATCACACAGATTTAATAGTAACTTATCAAAAATTAAAAAAAAAGAAAAAAGTTGTATTTATGTAGGTTGTAGAAATTGTAGTATTTTTCCCGTTTTACTTCAAATAAACGAATTAATTTTTTCCCCTTCGTTTCATTATTAAAATATAATTCTAGAGTCTGGATTTTATCACGACTTTTCTCAAAAGGCCACGTCACATGATTGAATCAATTGATAATACCGAGTGAAAAAGATTTTGTCAGTTGCAATTCGCGAAACTTTATTTTCGAGCTATTTTTCGATTAATGACAGAATGTCTGCAATGTTTCACTTGGCGGTCTTATTGAAACAGGACGAATGAATAAATTTGTAAAAGGATTAAATTGCTTTCTATCAAGGGATCCCGTTGAAAGTGTTTTATACATAAATGAACGTTACTCCTTGGGTAAGTTTCATTCACTGCAGATGTTGGTGCTTTCCCTCCTCGAAATTTCTCGCTCGACGCGAGGGATGAATCGAGGCGACGAAATATTGATGAACTTTTTCTTCGGCCTTAGATTGTCGAAACAAAAGAATCATCTAAAGGGTAATGAAAACACGTATTTACAAGGATCGCTCATCAATTATTATTGGCCATCCCGAAATAGCCAGACAATTTTTGTCCCGGTATAAATAATAGTATTTATATTGTTGTGTAATTTATTCGCTTTTTCTTTTTCTCCTGGCAGTTTTAATTGGATCTACTAGAAAACTATTAGAGACCAGTGGAAATATTATTTTTAGAAATTTTACCGTAAACTGCTGGTAGTTTCTATTGGTCGATTGAAATCCCAGCTAATGAATTGTTGAAAAATAATTGGGAAATTAAAAAATTAAAAAACAAAGCTACGTGAAGGTGTACGTTTTTAAATCATTAATCGATATTAACGAATAATTTAATGATCACATAATGTCAATAAGTACACTGAAAAAACTGCAGTTGGAAATCTATTTAAATTAAATAGAATCTATTTATCATAAAAAGAATTATTCTTACGTTAAGAATTTTTAAAACTATTAAATAGAGAATATATTAAACATAAGATTCTATTACTCTTAAATAGAAAATTTTCTGAGTGTGCACGTGGCAATTACTAAGTAAATTTATACCCGATTTTGCATTGGTTTTTTCAACTATAATATTTTCGTTAGCTAAAAAAGAAACAAATTTCTGATTAATTACAACCAAACATTTTTCTACATTTACACTCCCCCTTTATCCAAATTTCCCTAAATACGGTCTAAAAATTGTCTTTACTTCCCAGCTGAATTTAAATGTCGCGGAATAATTTTCATCGGCATTTTTCTTATTCCTCTTCACGAGCTGAATATGTTGAAAATTTTACATAAATGTCAGATGTTTATAAAATAGTAACCCGACTGGTTTCGAGGTATACATTTACGCGGCCAGCATTTCTCTCGGAGCGCTTTGATGTTGCGGCGGGAAATATTCGCAAGATGAGGATTTGCGTAGGTACACGGGCAAAAGTTGCCGCGCGAAATACCCCCGTCTTGGTGGTAATGCGTTAAAGTTTCAGAGCCCCGGATGTACGTGCAACATTCGAAAATCAATTGTAACCGACGCGATTGTGTACGTTGATCCTAAACTTATAAAAGCGGATCGCAGTTTTGTGACGTTTCGTTTTGAATATTCGGGTCGAACACCGCGGTAGGCATATATATTGTGCTATGAATTTGTAAACGGTAGCTTTTCGTAACTTTCGCGGGAAAATTGCCGGGCGACAAGACAAAAAAAAAAAAAATAAAAAAACGAGTTCCGAAAGTCGAATTATAGATATGACTATTTTATTATCCGCGCGAATTGGCCGAAACATTCGTTACGTCCAGCGCTATAATTTATGTCCGAAATTTAGCCCGGAGATTGCGAGCCACGAAAGAAAGTCACGTAGCTTACATATTTCATTGCGCACGGGTGAAAATAATATCTCTATAATCAATTGGCATTGGCAATAAAACTTTTCGCGAAGAATACGATACACTTTGGATTGAAAGAATGTTTTAAATATCGTTTTGGCCGTTGTTGGATAATAGACTGAGAAACATACAGTTGGATTTCAATTAACATTAAATAGAATCTATTTATCATAAACAGAATTATTCTTACTTTAAAAATTTTTATTAATATTATGAAGGAATTGAACTCGTTATCTCACGGTTAGCATTTGCATGCTTTACCACCAATTACTCTCTGTACTCTGTGTAGAGATTAATTTGTAATATTTAAAAATAATAATTTTTAAAAATACTATATCATATTGTAAACAATATTATAAATGTATACAATTTCGAGCTATTATAAAATATGGCAACAGTTACTAATATATGTCTAACAGAGTAAGCCTTGTCGAAATAGATACATATTACGAATTACAGCATAAAGTTTTATCTCTATACAGTTTGCTTGAAGAGTATTTGAAAAAATTTAAGACGTTGTTGGACAGAATAATTACATGTCAAATAGAAGACAGTTGAATATATAAACTGTTGTATCTGAGAAATTAAATTTTCAAATATAAAAATAAATATGCAAAGATTTTTATATAATCTTGATTTGAGGATATTTAATTGCAAGATGGTTCCTGTAATATTTACATTAAATGTAAAGTTATAATTTGGTGATTTAGAAATGATTAAAAAAGATGTAACAACTGAATATTTTATGTATAATACAATATATAGGTCGAAGAGGAAAATCGTACAATTGTACACAAAAGTAGACGAAAAACAATTAAAAGATTACAATTGATTAAATAAATTGAATTCAAATTGTTGTAGTTGGTTTATTATAGATATTGCGTTTCAGTTGTACGATTTGATTGTTTCAATTTTTTTATCACCGCTATCTTTATGTTTTTAAGTAAAACTTAGTAAAGAATCAATTAGAATAAAATTTCTTCAACTAACGTCAAATTTAAGTAATATTTAAGTTTGAAAGTAAACGATTTGTCAGATAATGCGAATATTAATTTTTTCAACAATTACTACGATTATGTTATTGATTATGTAATATGTATAAGGTAATTAAAGATATAAAAACTAAATTGAAAAAAATTATCGCAAAAAGTAATTAAAACAAGTGACAGGTGGCGACTGTGCGCAACTGATCACTCGGCGACTGCCGAGAATCGCCGAATCTGGCCGACAGGACGCGAGGTCACGTGCGGCGCACGCGGTCGCCAGTGTCTCTTCCCGCCATTATTCTTCAGTTTTGAGGTGCCGTCCGGTTTTTGTTGACGCGCGAGTCGAGTTTCGGCAGTAAACAGTAAAAGTCAAGTTCGTCCGTGGTTAAAGTAAAGTTGGCCGTCGTGGTCATGGTCATGGTCATATGGTCATATGGTCATATGGTCATATGGTCATATGGTCATATGGTCATATGGTCATATGGTCATATGGTCATGGTCATGGTCATGGTCATGGTCATGGTCATGGTCATGGTCATGGTCATGGTCATGGTCATGGTCATGGTCATGGTCATGGTCATGGTCATGGTCGTGAGCTGTCCAGGGCGAATCGTCAAGCAACTTCACCTATTGTTTGCCCGGCACCTAGCGCCATGATGGAGGGCTAACTGCGCAAGGGCGCCCGGATGGGCCTGAGGGCTGAACTCTCCACCCAATTATCGAGGCCTAGGACAACACCGGTGAGTCCATTTCCCGACATTTTTTTGCTAGGCCGGCCGCCGAGTCGGGCCAGCGCGCCAAATAGTGCCTCCCTCTCTCTCTTTATTTTGTTGTTTTGTTGCGTGGTCGCGATAGGCCGAGTGTGATCGCGCGGGTGGTGCCGCGTTTCACCGACCCGAAGCATTAAAATGTTTAACTTTTTAAGACAGAAAGAAAATGCTGTTTAATAATAACTAAGCTTTGAGTTTGTGATAACTTTTAATAAAATAAATTAAATCAATTCTTTATATTTGAAACATTATGATAATAGATTTATGTGTTTTAAATTGATTTATCGTTACAATATTTAAACTTGAAGATTACTGACTTTTCCGTTTTAATTAAAACTTATTAATACGCACTTTAATAAATCAATTAAAAAGCCATCTTAGATACTTTTTACATGGAAGCCAAGGATGCAAGGAGAGCTCGCACTAATGATGGATTATGAGTTCAATTTTAAATTCTTAGTTCGACTTTGTTTCAATTTCCTTGCATGAAGGGTTTAATCAAATTTTATAGCGAAAAAGTATTTCAGCTTTTATTAAGTTTAAAGGAAATTAATAGACTTTTCTTCATCTTTCACGATACAAATTTTGCTATCATAAATCTATTTATTTAATTGTGAAAAGTTAAATTCTTTTATGCCACAAATGAAAATAAATGGACGATTTTTTTTTCTCTCCTCTCCCCCGCTGTTTGTGTTCTTTATTGGAATTCTGCGTTATTGGCTTAATAATGATCAAAATCAATGTCACTAGAAATGTCACATTGTAACGAGTGGGGTTAATCGAAAAATTATTGCCTCTCTTAGTGATGAAATTCAATTCTTTTTCATTGTAATTGCTATTAATTAATCCGCTAAAATATCTGTCAAAATAATTGCGGTATTTTTCCAACGCGTCTCTGTTTACAAAAGGCAATTATTTTTGCCAACAGTTTAATTTACGGCGCAACAACTAACTTGTAAACGCTGCTTCTTATCTCCCATACATAACATAATTAAAGTACATTTCACTTTGGTGCTATAATTAGTACGGTCAGCTACCTCATCTAGATCCTACAGTTTGACTGACAGTGTCAGAGGGAAACTGTAAGATATGACGAACCGTTTTCGTATTATAATGAACACGTTAGTGGAAATTTCGATATACCAAGTAGTCGATATTAAATTGACAAAATAGTCAATGTCAGCCTTGATCAATTGGGCCAATTTGTAGCTGAAAATCCCTCTTCTTCTCATCAATTTATAAAAGTATCCAATTCTATTGTTTGAGAAATAAGAAAAACTTGACAACTAGTCCCCAGGTAGAAATGAAATCGGGCATGCCCTATCACCTATAGGGCCCCAATGGGGCTGAAACGTGGAATACCTGAACAACGGTTTCCTGATTCGAGCCCTATAAGGGACTAACCAGGTACACTGCATTTGAGCACGTAATATGGCGTCCAAAGCTGGCCCAAGG
>JABFPN010000888.1:0-36504 GCA_022817305.1 Leptoteleia sp. ZL-2020
TGGTAAGACATGTGACTTATAAATTGTAGGTCGGGAGTTCAAATCAAGGTGGGATTAAAGTAAATTTTTTTTTTATATAGAAATGCTTTGTTAGCCACTATGGCTCGACTGTGGCTCCTGGCCACATCCCACAGTCGATCCATTGCGACAACATGTGTGGCTTATTGTGGCCAAGACTGTGGGCTCCCGCATGCCACAGTCTTAGCCACAGTGCTGCCATAGACTCTGCCACAATGTTTTTTCCACGCGGGAACCAAATGGGGATCATTGGTTGGTCATTTTCTGAAATTATTTGATGGCGTATTGAGACTCTAGCGTTGAATTTTTCTTGTATAATCCTATTCATAAAAAAATACATAAAATCCGTGTGACGTGAGACATTAAGTAAAGATTTACCAAATCTTTTATTCCTATAGAAATATTATACTATAAATATTTCTGAAGACGGAATATACTATAATGGCTTGTCGAAGAAGTGCGCAGTACCCGCACGAAAAAATATTTTGCTGAATCTTGGCTGGATTTCGGCTGGATACAAAGTTGGAAAAAGGATGGATTTGGCGCGAACCCAACCTTTTGAAACAGCTGATAGCAACGTGTTGGTAAAAAAATAGAAAAAGAATAATCTTCCAGCTGTTTTTTAGAAGTTTCCACTGTTTTTTTTAGAAAATTGCTCCTCCCACCTACCATATTATAGAGCTCCCCACCTTTTAATAGAACCCCCCACCACCATGTATATTTCATGCGATAATTCTTTTGCGGACAACCTCTACAAACTGTTATTAGTAGTGGAACAATAGTTGGCTCATATAGCTCATATAGCCGATATCCAGCCGATTGCTGTCAGCTGTTTTAAAAGGTTGGATTCACGCGAAATCCATCCTTTTTTCATCTTTATATCCAGCCGAAATCCAATTGCCATTCAACTGTATTTTTCCGCACGGATTAGGATCAACTCGGTGAGTGTTTACTGTGTTTCAATATCAATATAATATACATCAAATATTGTACTTATATCATTTTCTTACAATTAATACTGTTAATTTCTTACTATTATTTTTAAAACAGGTGATGCAATTAAAAATGTTTTATGTATCTATTCGGTATGATTGGATACTAAATAATTAATGTGTCTCTCTTAATGCACTATTAAATTATTCAGATGCATTTTACTTAAAACTTAAATGTTTATTAATTATAGTTTTCAAATATCAGCCGTTTTGAATAGTATTATACGGAGAGAAAAGATTAATTAAAATTACTGACATTGTTAGTAAACTAGTCACTTTCTTGCAAAATTTGAGAAATTACTGTCTTAAGTTGGCAAAACGTATTTTTGCTGATACTTTTTACTAACTTAAGGTAGTATTTTTTATTTTTTTGTTAGTTATTGACCATTTTACTGGAATCGTCAGTAATTTTTATTACTCTTTTCTCACCGTGTACGAGTATCAAGATTCTTAGTAAATATTTCTAAACATAGTTTTGTGATGTAAAGAAAACGTTTTGAAAGAGACGAATACACATTAAACAAATTTTATATGTTTATTTATAAAATAGTCCTATAAATTAAAAAAAAATAACTCATTTTTATTTCTTGTATAATCTAAATGAAGCTAAAAATATAATCATTATTATTAACCGTGACATTCACTTCTATGTCAGAGATTTAAGAAGACTTAGAAGAGCAAACGACCGTTTCATGACCTGGAAATGAGAAATAATTTATTATTCTTAAAATAACAAATTGTAAAATTGTTATTAAATATGAGTTATAGTTTTTAAAAACGTTTGTTTCCTATTATAAGAAATGAAATTGAAATTACTAGAACAGGAATTAAGAAATGAAAATTTTTCATCTAAAAGTAAACTTTAAAATGTACTTACATCCCCGTATGTATTCATTGAAAGATTAACAATTTTACCGGCCGTGAGTTTTCTTGGATATTGAGAGATTCGAAGCATCATTAAACAATTTCGTGCGTTCAGACTTGATAAATTATACCATTCGCTAGACTGAAATGCATGCCCTATATTTTCACTCTGTAAAGTGAAAAATTAATAATTGTTTACCTTCATATAATTTTATATGAATATAATACCGATGTTAAGTTTATTTTATGTAAATAAAACAATATTAAACAGTTGAAATTAATCATTTATGTTGAAGTAAGTTTCTTCAACGTACATGTAACATATTTGATGATACAAAATAGTTTTCTGATAAATGTTGCAATACTAAATATTGAACATTGTATTTTCGTAAAATAATCATTATATTCTAAATAAGTACGGATATATTTTTCAGGGTAGGGGTGAGGGAGTTTAAACATTGACAAATAATGATATACGCCCTTATTAAATGCATTTCATAAATATATTATGAAATATATTGTCAAAGAAATAGAAGTGATTGAACTAATGATTACCTGTTGTGTAAGCTGTTCCCCAATATAACAAAATATGAAAAATAAATACGATAAAATAATAACGCCAATAAAGCCATTAAAAGTAGCTCCTATTCCACGATCTTCCTGAAAATTGGCGTGTATATTTCATAAAATATAATTTCAAAAATTTTACTTATAAAATTGATAAGTTTTAACTAATTTGAAGTTCAGAAAATCTTATTAAAACTTAACTTCTTAAATAAATTGAAGATGTAATATAAAAATTAGTTACTGAGTCTTATCATAGGTGTAAAAATGAAGATATATACATTAATAAAAATTTATACACGGTAAAAAAGTTACGTTAAAAAATATTATACTGTACCAAAAAGTAGGGACAAAGTTGTTTAATATTTCATATTTATTAAATATTATAAAATGTATGTTAAATACATGACAGGAGGATATATACTTTGTCACAACCTTTCAATACAATATAATAATAATTTTTAACTTAACTTTTGTCTAAGTGTATAGTTAATATTATTAATTTTCTTTCTGAATGTATAAGATTGTGGATAATTCCTATATTCTTCGCGGATTTTACCTAGAATTCATATCCTAAATCTATTAGGACTTTGGCGATTTAAATATTATAATTCAATACCACAGTTAACATATACTTAACTTCAAAGATAATTCTAATTATTACACTTAGATCCAGAAATAAAGTAACCGTACTGTTATGAATAAGAAGGCACAGAAGCAAACACCGTTAACACAATTTATCCATTCAGTGAAAAATAGGCCGTCAAATACATCATCTACTAGACCAGAAAATCTATTTAATATAATTAGTATATTAATTCTAATTATTATTTTATTTTTCAATTATTATGTTTAATTCTTTTTTTTTAATGATTAAAGTACAAAAAATTATGTACTCAAAAAATGAAATTCAAGTAAATAATAATTAATAATACACCAAATTGTGTTTCCACCAAAATGTGTGGAAAAAACATACATTAAAAATTATATTCTCCACGAACAAAAAAAATCTTATTTATTTTTGTATATGATTATCAATTTGTAGAAAATGTTTCTTTCTTCATAAAAATAATTATTTAAATAATTTCACTTTTCATGTTACGTTCTTGCACTAGAGCAGTTAATTAGCAATTAATTCAATTTGTCAGTGAACTAATCACTAAACTATAATTCCTTATCATAAGTAAATACCTGAATAAATCAATATGTTTTTTAACAACAACAGGAAAATTAATATCCACGTGTTCTATTTCACTTCTCAAACCAAATGACTGTATGTTTTTATATAAAATCTTGAAACGTCCACAAACGTGTATCGCCACGGCTGCGGTGAAGCCCACCGTAGCGGTCAAAATTGTCAGACAAAAGAAGCTGCCAAAAGAATGTATTATCACTGCAAAATAAAAGTACGGAATATGATGGGCATTGACGTATACATAACTTATTGGATATGACAAGCTATACTCAGTTTTGTTGTTAATTATTTTCGGACTCTCCGATAGTGCTTTGAAGTTCCAACTTAACCATCCTAAATACATTATATTCGAGCAGCTTATCGCAAATACGCGACTAATTTTGGCGTTAGCTAACATAAGCTCTCGACTTTCTGGTTTCAATTCCTTCCAATCGTTGTGCATCTGCTCCAGGCATCTGTTAATTTTACTTCTTTGCGCGTTACATATAAAATACTTCACAACGGCAATTGCGTAAAGATTAGCGATGCCGAGATCTCGAACCAAATCACCAAAATCCTCGTTATTATCGAAGAAAATCTGAATGAACATAGGCACAACAAATGTAATTATACAAAGTAAGCACAGAATATTGCATATCTTTACACTCTTTCTTAGAAAAGCGGACTTTTTTGTGAAAAAGTCCATAGGCCACGCCGCAATAAATCTTAATGTCATCCGACTATAACCAATGGCATAACTAAAGTCATTTCGATAGTGTTTATTGGTGATAATCTTCTTTGGTTCACTCCGCATATGCATTAGCGTAGAACTTGTATTATATATTTGCAAAAAATATGTTTTACTTTTCTCTTTCTCTACCTTCCTCCTTCTCAAGTTTATATTAAAGGACTTGCAGATGAGGAAAAGAAATGTTGTATTTAATAATTGTGTAACAGAAGCCACATGTCGAGACGGTTGTTTATATGTTTTATTATTTCTGTTGATACAAACTTATGAAAGTTTTGCTGATAGAGCGAGTTATGGTTGACATCGCGAATGACCATGCGCAATGAAATTGATAGTTCCATGTAATGTGCAATTGATAGCTTATTGAATATTCAGAAGTTTATTCAGAAGTTTTAAATTTTGAATTACAGGTTGGATCTAAAAGTATTATTACGAAACTTGTTTTACTTCAACATTGAAACTTTATAACAATTATGAAACTTATAAAACATTACAAACTAAAATAACGTACATGGAAATTTGAAAATATGTTTTAATTAGTAATGATAAATTATATTTTCAAAACTGAACCTGGATTGGAAATTGGAACTTAAAAAATTTTTACGTTAATAATTTAAATGAATTATGTATTCATGTAAGTACGCCACGTTTTATTTAAAAATTAATTTCAGTGATATTTATTTTATTGGATATAACATAATATGTAGTAAATATTAAAAGCAACATAATTTAACTATTAAATTCCCACGATTTATTAGTAAATTTCGAAAATCATCAAAATTACTGAATAAAAATTTTTCATTATTACAATAAATATGTATGGCATAATTTTTTAACATTCTTTATTATTAGATTATATACAATAATTACATTTCAACTACTTTTTATTATTTATTATTTACTTACTTACATAATAAAATCTAATCTGTCAATATCCGAGTTGTAATTTATATTTGACATATCTGATATAAACGAAATGTATAATTTTGCAATAAAAATTGCTTACATTGTCTATATTGGATAATAACATTCACTATAAATTTTATACAATAATTCCATTAATATATTTTCATATTAAAATGATTAAAGTTCCAAAGCTCTTAAAAAATTTAAATATGCAGCCGACGTTTTGACAACCTGTAGAAAAAATATATAAATCAGCTCGATAATATTCATTTACTGTGAAATATAGTAATTATTATACATATATTTTTTTATAATTGCTTGAGATATAGATTTCCGTGAATCACGCCATTTTTCCGAAACTCCCTAGGGAGGGAAATGACGTTTCCTTTCCCGGGTAAATAATTATGCAGTAAATGAAAAAACAATATTATTTCGTAATATTTTATATAATGTACTTAAATTACCCAAATTTACAATATTATTTGCTACCCAACTTGTTTTCATTTAGTAATATATCATACGTTTTAATTGCAGTATTGAATTAAATGTGACAAAATACGTATGGTTAAGAAATTTTCTTACTTCGGTGAATCCTTGCAACGAAAGGTCAAAAATTTTTGCGGCTGTTAAAACACATGGTTTTTGAGTTCTCATTAATATGTACATGAGAATTAATGTTACACGCTTTGGATAGCAAAACCATTCTAAATTATAAGCCGATTCGCCAACTCTAATGCTCTGGAAAATAAATAAATTATTAATACAATTTACAATATAGAATAAATATATCTATTCCAATCTTGTAGTAGCATGGGTACATCCAATATATACACTATTTATGTGTATATTCAAGATTTCTATGTCGTTGTGATATATGTACAAAGATTAATACATAATTATGATATAATTTATTCAATAATATTTTTTTCTTTTTGATAAAAGTAAAGGATAAAATTAATATTTAAAATAATTTATTTTAAATATTTTTTCAGCTATATTTGTTAACACGGGAACGACTAGGATTTTGAAGTCTTTCGTGTGTTAATTTTAAAATTAAATTCAACTTATACTTACTTCTTCTTTAAGTCTGTCGCCAACAAATGATAAAATGTAAACGTTAACAAAAATAGATGTCATTAGTACCGCATACGTTGCAGTACCCAACATATTATTATCATCCCAATCCTAGAATTATTTTTAAATATTTAACTTAAATCCAACTAGATCTCCACATATTTTTAACTCATATCAAAATCTTCAATACACTTTTTAAACATTTGTCAACATTTTTGAAATTTAAATGAAGTCTGAAACAGGTCATGATTTTATTACAATCTAGCTAACAATGGTAGTCCCATTCAAAAATGATACTATACATACATATTCCCGTGTTAAAAACATTTATTTTTGAGTGGTACCACATTTAACGTTCAACCATTAATGAGTTAAAAATTAGTTTTTAAGGTGTTGTTAAAAAATATAAGCAAGTATAATATAGTAACGGAGAAAAAAAAAACAAGGGGACCATAGTATGATTTTCATTATTTAACTATCTTGAAAAAAAATGTTGTTTAATTATTTCAAGTTTATACCATTATCACTCCGTACTCCAAAAAACAAATAATAACAGTACTTCCAAGCATCTCGCAGAGAAACACTATGTTCAATGCCTTTTCCATTTTTTGCGAATACCTGTTGGCCAAATCGAACATGAATCAATGCAGTGTAACAAAAAGAAATAGCACACAATGTTTCATTAAAACTTACTCGATCGCCTGAATATGAAACTCTATTATTTTATTCAATCTTGGTAACATTTTCCTATGGTCTACGTCTTTCAGACACTCCATCTGCCTTGCAACAACATCGAAAAGGCAACAAGAATGCATGACGCAGGATGCGATCATACTGTAAACCCCGCAATTGACGGACAGAATGATGCTGCTGATAAAGATTTGCAAAACGAAAACAATTTGATACAATGGTGGCTCCTCGACGATGAAAAATACGTAATCACTTGGATACGGTAGGGGAATCATGGTATCATTTCCCGTTGACTTTGGGACCCTGGGCGCGACCAGAGGCATGATAATGTGATACGGAAGAGCGCCGCCGTATGACAAACTCAAATACATAACCGTAAACATTCGACCAATTTTAGCATTCTTCACCATTACTTCTCGATCTTCCGCGCACTCAACGTCTCTATAATTCCTTTCCATTTCCTCCAGGCAAAATCTTATATCTTGCTTGTTGATTATCAAGGTCCAAAATTTAATAACGCCTAAACTAGAGAATACCTGTTCAAAGAAAAGTAATTATGATACTGATTATTGAAGGAATGCTATAATTGCTCTGCGAAGCTGAAAACTTAACAAATAAAATTGATAGAAGACAACTAAATTAACCATGAAGTTAAAACTAAAATTGTTCAATTTATTTGAATGGTCGAGACCACTGATCGTCAGTTAAAACGACTGAAATATTATTCACAATAACTAAGCACCTGAGCGGCAATAACTTTCATTAATTTTCTCAAATCCTCCGCATCGAAAAAGGTATACGTGAAATGGGGTACCAATAGAAAAAGCATTAAGCAGAAGACGAAAAGAACATGAAGATAAGTTCGAATTCTGGCAAAATTACTGTCATTCCCGTAACGCGGCCATATACCAATGGGTGTTAGCAATCTCCGAGCCACGCGAACCACGTAATCCGCGTCGTCTATATAATTTTCATTCCACATTTGTATTTGTTTTCTAACTGCAGTACGACTGAAATAATATTGTATTACTGACCGACCTTTTTACTAACGTCAAAACTTGTTGAGATTTTCCACGGGTATGATTTATTTATTTATTTACTCCTGAGTTAATGCTCATAATAGTTCGATAAGTATATTAAAAGTAGGAAGAAAGTTATTAGAGATAGAAGTAGTAAAGAAAATTACGAGTTATATATTTATTCAAAATTGCGGCACTAATTTCGCAGATTGATTCGGTAATAATAGTAATATTGTGGATGAGATTTTATTCCGATACAACCCTTCGGTCGAAAAAATTATAGTATGACAAAAATATAACATGATAAATAAATTATATAAGTCAGTTGTTGTGAGTGAGTGGTTTTTATTTTTATTGTTATCAGCGAAAATAAAGCAATACTATTTAATGTAATTTTGAATGAAAAGCAAACAATATATATGACCTTTTTATTTAATAAGAACGGTAATTTACAGGTAAAATTAATTACAAAATTATAAGAATAAATATTTTACCAAAAGAATAATTCAGTATAATGAAGTATCGTCGTCTGAAAATGTATAAAATAATAAGCATTGTATGTACTGAGACATGTATTAATTATATTTCATATATAATGTAAAATATAAAATACCTTCTATGCAATTTCTTATTCCTGACTACGTCATAGATTTTAGCAAACTCAAAATGGCAAACGATCGTTTCATAACCTTAAACAGAAATTTTATATTATAATATAATAAAATATGAAATAACAATATTATTTCATATGCCGGAAGAAATATCATTATACTTTGTAACAACATCAGGGTAATTTTTGTTTAATTCATAAATCAAATAATTATTTCACTAAATGTTTAATTGCAGTATATTATTTTTGAAAAATTACTTACATCACCATATGTATTCATTGAAAGATTTACGATTTTTCCAGCTGTAAGCCTACGTGGATACTGAGAAATACGTAGGACCATTAAAAAATTTCGAATTGTCATATTTGGTAAATTGTACCATTCGCTAGCATTGAATGCAAACCCTATACTCTCACTCTGCAACATAAAAATTATATATATATTGGATATTTAACATTTATATGACATCAATAATATTATTAGACAATATTTACAATTAAAGCCAAGCTGAAATATTAATCTCGTTTTTAATTAAATATTTCACGAAATCAACTAAATATTAATTAACCCAATATGACATAAAAAATCGACTCAAATATAGTCATTTCAATAAAGAATTTGCAAAGAATTTCAACAAATGTTCAAAAAATTTCATATTTTCGTAGTAGTGTTTACATTAATCGTAATAAAAACACATCATAAGACAATTACTTCAATATGTGCACTATAGAATATTGAGATATGCGCAGATTATCAGAGTGTACTGAAATATTGCGCAGTGTTCATTTGAAATGCACGTATTAGTGTCTACACATGCGTAGTATGAGTCTTTATATTAGTGCAGTGTGCAGTAATAATTTTTATATACTGAAAATAATTTCAAAACAGTATAATTTATGGCTAATTGTGCAGTATTTTCTCTCTGAATGTTTGTAAAAATGTGCATCTGTAAACAGTAATAGATAAAAATGTGCAACTTAAGGGTATTTAAAAGTTGCTTTATATAAAGATTTTTACCTCATGCGAAATACGTTCTCCCATATAACAAAATATGAAAAACAAATATGATAAAACAAAGGCGGCTGTAAAATCGTTTAAATTAGCATTAATACCGCGCTGTTCCTATAAAACCAAAGTTCAATTAATGTATACTTTGTTTATGAACAATTCTTCCTTTTAAAAATGGATCTTCTAAAAAAATCTGCTAATATATGCTAGCACATGGCCAACATTATCATTTTTGATAACTTTTTGTAATATAATTTATTGTAATATACAAATTTTTTGTAATATAATTTAGAAATTATATTGACTATAATTTAAAGATTACTATAATTTTTCAATTAAAACATACCGTTACAAATAAGAAAGCGCAAAAACAGACTCCATTCACGCAATTTATCCACTCAGTGGTGAATAAACCATCAAATATATCATTTATGAAAGAAGAAAATCTGTAAATATTCAAATATTGATTTATTAGAAAAACAAATCTAAAAGAATTTTCGCAATAATATAATATAAATCATGACTCGTGGACAATTAACATTAAAATTTTGTAAATTGTGCTTGATTCAATTTATACGTTCATAGAAATTTACACAATATCATACACGCAGAATTTACCTGAAAAGATGATTATGCCTCTTGACAACATTGATAAATCTTATTTCCGAACGTCCAATGCAATTTTCCATTCCAGACTCCTCATATGATTCCACATCCTTACCTAAAATCTCGTAAATGCTGCAAATATGCACAATAATAATCACAGCCATTCCCAAGGAACTTGTCAAAAGAGTAAGGGAGAAAAAAGTACCCAAAGTTTGTATTACTATGGCGTAATAAAAATATGGCTCTTCGTGAGCGTCGATTGTCGGTATATATATTGGATACGTAAGGATATGAAGCGTCGTTCCGTTATTAGTTACTATCGGATCCTTCATTAACTCTATGGCATTCCAGTAAACCCATCCGAAGTACATCACATTCAAAGAACTGATTATGAAAAATCTCCCCAATCGAGCATTCCTTAGCATAATTTCGCGGTTTGTCATGTTTACTTCTTGCCAATCGATTAAAATTTGGTTCAAGCACATGCTAAGTTTAGTTTTTTGCCGAATAAACATTATGTATTTGATAATGCAAAATATATAAAAAATCATAATTCCGAGATTTATAACAAATTGACAGAAATCTTTCTCCTCGAAAATAACTTGCATGCTTAAGGGCACAAGGAATGAAATCATAAAAAAGAAGCATACAAAATGGCCCACTGCTACTCTGAAACGCGCGAACGAGGATTTTTGAGCATCCAAAGGCCATGATGAAATGATTCTTAACGCGCTCCGATTATATCCAACTGCAAAGTCATAATCAGACTGATAATATTTGTTATTGATAACTCCATTGGACTCATGATAATCCATATGTAGCAACGATTGAAGGAAGAATTATTGCTAGAAACTTTAAATGTACTTTACTGAAATTTAACGATATCACTTTCGGTATAAAAAAAACTCTGAAAATATGTGCCACGTGAAAATTGTGATCGATGATAAGTTAAGAATGGTATTTTTAATATAATTACAGATATTTTTTTTATTGTTTTATGTGGTAAACACTTGTAGAACGTCCGCTAAAAAGGAGTTATCTTTAACATTTTTACGATCATGCGCAATAAAATTTAGTAATTGATAGTTTGATGTGGTATACAATTGATAGCTTATTGAATATTCATTCAACACTTTATTCGCAAGTTGTACATTTTGAATTATATGTTAGAGTTTAAGAACTTTTATAAAATGGTTAGCTATACTTTTAATGCCGACTTAAAAGAATTTCTAAGGTATTTTTATTAAGCGAAGGAAATAAAAACTCACATTATGTATAATAAATTATTTTTGTACGCTTTCTTTTAACAATTGTATGCCTCAAAAGTATCTAGAATAGTGTATTGTGTTTCATAAAATTCATGAAATCAATATAATGTTATTTATTAATTTATTATAGTTATTATTCATTAAATAAGAGTAAGTGATAAAAGTATTCTATGAAAAATATTGGAATTAAATTATTAGTAAATTTATTAAACATTTTTTTATTGTAATATATATGAAATTATGCTGAAGAATGCCAAACTGAAAAGATTCTTCGTCAGCTGTTCAAGTATAATGCCCCTATACAAATAATTATTATTTTGCTAATATTATATTTATTTTCCAGGATCTTTTATTAAGATTTTCCGTGAGCACTTTTTCTCGTGTATTAATTAATAAATTATTTTAAATTTTAATGTCACCCCTCGACAATACGATTATAAACTAACATTAATTTTTATTGAAAATAATGGAATTATATCTAATGTATAATAAAGTCACTTTTATTTAAAAGATAAATGTACTTACATAAGTCGGCAAAAATATAATACATTTTAATTATTATGCCATTCAGTAAAGTCAGGCCATTTTACTTTTAACTACAATTCATGTAATCAACAATTTATGTAACAGATTTAAGAAGACTTATAAATGTAAACGCTCGTTTCATCACCTGGAAGTACGTCGTAAAATTAATTAACATTCCAAAAGAATTGATTATATAACCTAATATAAATTTTAATTAGATCGAAATGTAGTCCTGATGTGGAACTATTTCAGGTTTTGATCTTGTATCCAGGTGAGGCATTAAATTAAATGTAATACCAGATATTGATGGTACAAAATTTAATATACCGTTGCCATAAAGTATATTGTTAATTGCTATAATATTTTTATTGTAAGAATGCCATGAACTCAGGTTTTATCGCGTAAAGGTCCAATACTGGGATAATGTGCAAGCGAAGGGGAAATAGGAGAAGGTACTCTGGTGAGGGAAGACTCACTGCAGTGGATTAGTCATGAGCTGCTCGTTAAACTAAGAGTCGAGTGTACTGAATTCAAGTTCAATTAATAAAACACCGTATTTCTATTTATTATATATACATATGAAAGCTAAAAGTACGAGTTTTAGATATTAAAATTTAATTGGGAGAACTACAATTAGCACTACTTAACAAACAATACTCTCAAAAATTTTAGAAATTTATGCAATACTATACAATAAACTAATGCAGAGTCTCATAGAGAGAAGAACTCAAAGATATTTCTAAGAAATTAGAGAGAACATCTAATTATGACTTTATCAATCTATTATTCATTCCTGTTTGGGGACTACATTACCGTTTGGTATATTCAGTTTTATTTCTACATGAAAATATATATAATCGTAATTTAAGTGTTAATTTAACATTATTTTACATACCAAATTTCATTAATAGAGATAGTATCCATAAGGCAAATCATAAGTTTCATAAGAAAATACTTACGTCACAAAATGTTTCCATTGAAAGATTGATAATTTTTCCTACTGTTAATCGATGTGGAATTTGAGATATTTGGATTGTCAACAAATATTTTTGAATATCTGAATTGGATAAAGTGTACCATTTGCTTGAGTAAAATGCTATTCCTACATATTCGTTCTGAAATAAAAATTAGAATAGATATTTATCAGACCAAAGCAGTAATTATAAATAAGCACTGATTGATACTCCAAATCAGCATAAGAAACATGAATTTTAATGAACTGTAAAAATACCTTTTGTTTAAAACGTTCACCAATATGACAAAACAGAAAAAACATGTACGATAGGTTACATATTCCAAGAAGGTCATTAATTCTATCATTAACATTTTCATCCTGAATAAAAAAAACAATATTTTCTTGGTTAAAATTAATTCAACATCTTTTTAATTCAGTTAAAATAGAAGTAATCAGTTAAATTACTTAAGTATAATCAAAACGTTAAATATTTGTAGCATGCACAAAAAGTGTCAATTGTAGAGATATGAAAAATATTTTTAAGTGTTATTTTCAATAGAATCTTGCGTGAATTATATTTTATATTATTTATTATATTAAAAAAAGTTATATGTTGAACTAAACAATTAATAGAAAAGAACCACTTAAAAACTACTTCAAACATACCGTAACTAATAAATATCCACACAGGATTACACCATTGACACAGTTAAACCATTCAGTAATAAACAAACCATCAAAGGTTTTATCTGCCATTGAAGAAAATCTGTTGAATGTTAAATTTATTTACAGTTAAAGCATTTATTTAAAATAGTTTAAAACTAATCTAATCATATTGTAATAAAAGTTTCAATTATTAGTGCTGTACCAAAAATTCATACACAAATAAAAAATAATATCTTTTTATGGGACATTGGACTAAACGAATGCATTATCACCTAAATTCCAAAATTATTTCAAATACCATCTTGTAAAAGAATTACCTCAATAAATGATTATGCTTTTTAATCAAGCTAGGAAGTATATCACAAGACTGTCTGTCATTGTTACTCTTAGCATTGTGTCCTAATCCCTTTAAAGTTTTATTTAAAATTTCATACTGTCCACAAACATGCATAACCACCAAAACAGATATAGAAAATGTATTAATCATAAATACAAGGCCAAAAAAGCTGGCAGTAAGTTGATACAATGCAATGTAATAGTACTGTGGAGTATGATAAGGATTAAATACCACATAATACGCTGGATACGTGAGACCGTGAACGGTCACATTATTAACAACCGTGGATTCTAGTACTATCTTTTTAAAGTGCCAGCAAACATAACAAAGGCTCATAATACTCGCGACACTATATACATACGTTCGAGATATTTTCACGTACTTCAACATAATTTTTCGATTTTCACCAGTCGTTTCCTTCCAATCTAAATACATCTGATCTAAATAAATACACACTTGTTTTTTTTGTGCACCATATGAGATGAATTTGATCACAGTGGATACGAAGACAAGTAGTAATCCAATATCTTGGATCAGTTCATTCAAACCGTTGATAAGACATACAATGTACATAACTAAAGGCACAAGAAAACTGATTATAAGCGCCACAGCTATGAATTGTACTATTACACATAAAATTCGTATGAATAAAAATTGATGGACCACGGGCCATGATGCGGTAATGTTCAATAAAACGCGACTAAAACCTACAGCGTATTTAAAATCAGATTTACTGTATTTGTTTTGGACTTTACGTGCTGACTCGTTCTGAATCCCCATTCGATAGTTAGAAACTTTGTCGTCTTTGAAATAAAGGGACTGATGTTTAATATTCTTTTGTGTATAATTGATTTCGCAATTAAAATGTAAAGATGAAATTAAACGATGGATGGTCGTGTTTGTGAAAAGTGTTTTGGAATTATTAAAACCTTTTTTCAGACTATTGTACTGAGAAAAATAAGTTTTCGTGGTCTTTGTAATAGAACGAGTTGTCTTTAATATGTTGCGTATGCACATGCGCAGTACAAAATAGTAATTGATAGTTTCGTAAGTTCAATTGATACTTATTGAATATTAAACCGTTCAGTCAGAAGTTTTAAATTTTAAATTATATGTTAGATATACAAACAACTTTTAGTTATTAGTTGATAATATACTTTTATGGTGGAGTAGTCTTTAATATTATGTTGTTCACATTTTATAGAGTAACTATTATTCGTTGCATAAATTTATATGAAACAGTTGCGGGTTTATATGTGCAAACATTAAAAATTGTTGTAATAAAAATAAAATTTTCCAGGCAAAAATTACAAAATATCAAGATATTTGTGAAATTAAAGGTTAGGACTGATTCATTTTTAACTACTTTAAAATATGAATTACATTGTACCTCCGGGGAAAATTAGAAATATCATTTTGTACGGTAAAAATGTATGTATATGAATTTATTAAATAAAAATCTCGAAAAATATATGTGATTTTTCATATGTGTGTTTCATATGTGACAGTTTCATATGATAAATCTTAATATTTTTTATATGATCAAATCGATAGTTTTCATAATTCGCCACCATTACTTTTTAACATTTTAGCTTTCAATTACCTCAATGGAATAAACTTAAATAAAAATAATTACGCAATGCCATAAATATCATATATTCTTTATAATAATATTAACTTTTAATGATTGGAAAATATGTTATTAAAATATATTTTCAAATATAATACATTTATGCTTTATGTTTAAATCAGATTTTCATTTTGTTCAAGAAATTGATGGAGCACTGTAAAATAAGACATCGATGTCCTTAAAACCTGGAAATATAAACAAATCAGTAATTTAATTTGATTTGAATATGCCAATTGACTGAGAAAAATAAAATAATTAAACTCGCTACATTCTGCAGCATATTTGAAATTTATGTCATATGTTTAAAGTTTCCTCAGAAAATATAGTAAAAGATTTTAGATTTTTCTCAGTTTAGTATTAGAACAGTTAATAATTCAGAATTTTTTATATAAATATTATCTGTATTTACATACCCACGTAAATGTGTCATACGACATTATTCCAAAGTTTCCAATATGAACCACGCATGGATAAAACGCTCTAACAATGACAAAATTTATTGACATTCGGTACTCTTTTCCCTTATTATTGCATGGAAGCAAATACCATTGAGATCTGTACACTGCTTCGTGCAACTCCGAACTAGTAAACCTGATTTGATCAGAAGATACAGTAAAAAAATATAATTCAATAAAACTTGCAAATATATATTCGGCGCTTAATATGGTCCGTTGAACTGATTTGGATGCTCCCTAAATAAACGAATATGTATTTTAATATTTAATTGACTTATACTGGAAAAATTTCCTGGCTACATTTTACTATATCTTATGGTAAACATGAAAATAAATAAAAGGCAATAAAATTGTCTAATTCGGCTCATAACTATTTATGAGCACAATTTACTCAGATACTTAACTCCTTGTTAAAAAATGAATCTGCGATTCAGATGGGACCCTTTGTTCCCGACAGCATGTACACTGTAAAAAATGCTATGTTGAATCAAGTAAAATCGAGTTGAGTCAACTCGTTTTCTGAGTAAAATACAATCAAGCTTATTTTTAATTTGACATAGCTAATTTTATTAATATAAATAAAATATATTTTGAATTTAATTAACTTTATGTATACTTGGCAAGGAAAAATATTTTATTTAATAACTTTATAAAAAATCTTTTCATAATCTCGCCTTGGCTAGGATTTGAACTCAGTAGGTACATATTTTAACATGGAGTTAAAACTTAAACCACTGCGCCAACGTCACTGTTTCGTAACGTCAGATATACACCGACTGTCATTTCACTAGTTTCAATATTTAATTGGAATATCGAGTAAATTCAATGTAGCGGCAGCCGTCATATCGTTCAAAATTGTCTTTACATATTTTTTTTAATTAAAATATATTAACTTGGCTCGTCGGGTGGCTGCCGCCACCCTTGACTATATAAATATGGGAGATTTAACTCGAATATGGTTGTTTCAAGTATGCCTTCATCAACTCTACCATCGAGTTGGAAGCACTCAACATTTTTTACAGTGTATAGATATCTATCTAAATTGCTGCTAGTTGAGTTTTCCTAACTTTAAGGCTTAATATGATTAGAGAAAAACCATATTAAGGACTAAGATAGGATCATACAATGGAGCTATGGAAAAAGACACACCGGATCCTATCTTGTTTCCAGAATAAAATTACTATATTGGATCCCGAATCAATTTTTTTCAGAGTTAAGTGATGAATATTGCCTTTTATCTATTAAAAAATTAAAATATCAAAAAAACATTATGTGCTGAATTTATGTAGATTATTTTAATGAAACAAATATTTTACATTTACCAGTAAAATTTGAAATCCTGCGAAACATATCTGCGTTACAGAACTAAAAACTTGAGCAAACATAATATATCGATATAAATAATCGATTCGTTTGACGTACTGTATCAGAAGTTTATGTTCCTTAATACATTCTTTCAGCATTTCATAATGCACACTAACATCACATTTCTGATTAATAATTTCATGATGATTAAATTCGCACAAGCTTTCGAAACGACTTCTTAAAATTTCAAAATATGAACCACAGTACATACTTATATTAAACAAAAATATCGCATTTGCTACAAATATAAAACTTACATAGAATGTTGAAATACCCTGAAAACATGTTACACTTTTTCCATAAGGTAATTTTAATATCATATATAAATATATTAGATAAATAATGCAATACTGCTATAGTATATAAATTATTTTATAAATAAAATAAAACAAAATTTATATCAGTGTTTTAATACACGAAGGAACAATATTAATAAAAATTACTAACATTGTTAGCAAACTGGTCATATGTTTGAAGTAATTTGAAGATTAATATCCCAAGTTAATATAAAGTACCAGCATTTTGACAACTGTTGTTAGCTTTCAAACAATAATTATCGCTAAACTAATAGGTTTTTGGCATCTCTGTGTACATTCAGAAAATGTAATATAAAATATTTGCGATCTTACCTGTATCATCATAACCCATTCATAATACGGTGATTCTGTATAAGGAACTATATCAAAATACCATCTAAAAACTAAAGTTCGTTCCGTTGCATCCTTACCCCAAGATTCTAAAATAATATATATTGTATTAAAAATGTTATAACATGTTTTAAAATTAATACTTTATTTTCATGTAATAAACTTTAAACATATTAGTACTATTATTATTTAATTGATATATACTGACTAACAAAAAAAAGTTCAACACATAGGGTTCTATTCTTGAGTTTTCGCATTTTTTTTAGATATAAGGAAATTGGTATCATGACTTTAAGTACTTAAAAACATTGAACGTTGTCATGTTGTCAATTTTCTTGTGTCGGGTTTTCTTACGCCTAAAAAACACGAGAACTTAAGAATCTGCCCCCTGGAAGAATTAGTACAAATAAAAAGAAATGTCGTATATCGTAATTTCGACGTCGGACTACTCCTTCCATGTATTTAATTCTGTTTGTCAGTCTCAGTTAACTTATTACTTTGATTAACTTACCAAAAATTGGTATACTTATATAATGCCATGCTACAGCTTCAGCTATAAATATAAGTGCAGCACAAGCAGGATAACTGATATCGTCGCAATTTTTTAATAATCTTTGATGTTCTGGTTTGAAAGATTTTCTCCAGAAATACGATTCAGTAAATATGATAAAGTCAAACACTTCTTTTCGGTGATGAAAAAACACTAATAATTTTGTAAGTTCGGTATATGTGACACTCACGCATGGAATAACATATGAAATTTCCTTAAGTATTAATAAAAGTAGTTAAAATTTAACTAATAAAAATTTTGATCATTATTTTAGCAGCAGTGCATTATTTATTTAATATTTTTCAGTCTTTATCAAAAAATGATATAAGATTGTTTATGTTGTTTTAAAAATTTGTAAATTATCTGTGATAAATACAACTATAAGAAAGACAAAGTTTTAATTTTATACATATTTAAAGAAATTGTTTGAAAAGTGAATATTTGACATTATTGAGATCTTACAACAAAGTCTTTGCGTTGAAACCAAAAATCGAAAGTCATTGCAACACTCGATAAAAGCATCATAGAAATAGAAAATATCAAAATAAAATATGAAATAATTTGTTCTTTCGGAGATTCGGTGGGCCACATACCCAAAAGTCTCATAAAGAATCGGGTTAATTTTGGGCATTTATAATTTTCAGCAACGTCCATCTTGCCTATACTTTCATAGAATTGATTCTGGCATATATGTAATACAAAGAGCTCTTTGCATAATAATTATTCATGTCTCGCACATGACTTCGACAAAACACAAATTGTATTCTTCGTAGCACAAAAAACACTTTCATTATATTGATTAAAGAGTGTGAGCAAATTACTATAATAAAAAGAAGTGTGATCTAATATTAATTTCAAAATAATAATACGATTGAAACATCACCTAAAGCAATGTCCTCGCAAAAATTGTTAGGTGTGTACACTGGTATAACACTCAAATATACGTCGCAAAAATAGACACGGAAAGTATTTTCTTTATATATAGATATATGTAATAATAGACACGAAAAGTATGTTTATTATCTTCTGGTAAATATTGTATCAAAATCATTGATGTGACTGAAGTTTCTAACGTTATTCTAACGAATTTCATAAAATTTTGAAAATTAAGAATAACGACCAAAAACACTTCGTAAGCGTTTATAAATACATATAAACGACTATTTTGTATGAGTTCCCCTAATTAACAGCCAATTTTGGTAGGTCAACGGGAAAAAGGAAAAAGTTATATAATGTGGCACGAGTACAATAACCGGAAATGAGGTTATAGGGCAAAAAAAAGTACTTTGCCCCTGGTAATTGATACCTTTGACTATACCTACTAGTTCTATAGCATTTCGTATAATTGACAGCCAATTTTGGTTTGTCAACGGAAATAAGAAAAAAATTAGATATTGTAGTATGAGAATAGTCACCGGGCAAGTGTGCGATCGGTGTCATGTTGGCGAAGATTACGGCAAATGGATGGATGAAATGTACTATGAGAGATTTTTATTAAATAAATTTTGTTTAATATTGTCATAAAAAATGTCATAAAAATTTCGGACGTGAAATGATAAGTTAGAAAATAAATAAATTTTGTTTTGTAATTTTGATGTCAACATTTTTGAAGAATGTATACTGGATGTTAGGTGCATTCAACGAAACCTTTTACGCTGATTAGAATGGTATATATATGTAGTGACATAATTTTTTGAGATTTTCACCTATTTTTGACCATAAGTTAGATTATGACTAATCTTAACTTCACTAAATTGAAATTATGACATCAACACCAACACTAACACCAACACACCAAAACCAACACGCCAACACTAACACCAGCACATCAACATCAACACACAAACACCAACACCATACCGGAAGACAACAGGCAACCAGTGGCGCACACACAGTCACCCCACTACACGACTGGTGGGGAGCCGTCCGTAAAAGGCAGCGCAGCGAGTTCACGAGTTTAGATGGATCGGAGATCCCAAGCCGCTCGCATCTCCCATCAGTCAAGCATATATATAAATCAGAAACACCAACACCAACACGCTAACAACAACACGCTAACAACAACACACCAACACCGACACACCAACACCAACACCAACGCCAACACCAACACCAGCACACTAACAACAACAACACGCCAACACCTACACCAACTCAACAACACGAACACATGAGAATTCGAGCTTGCAACCGAGCTTATTCTTTATGAGCTTCAGAGCTTCCAACAAAATTTGCGAGTTTTATGAGCTTTGGATCTTAAAAAATCGCAAATTTTGTAGAAAGCTCATTAAGAGGAAAGCTCACCTGCAAGCTCGAAAGCTCAAAATTGCAAAAATTTACAGGAAAATGAAGTCGAAAGCTCAACTGCAAGCTCGAAAGCTAAAAATTGCAAAATTTTACCCGAAAAATATGAAGTCGAAAGCTCAAAATTGCTAAATTTTACCGGAAAATGAAGTCGAAAGCTCACCTGCAAGCTCGAAAGCTCAAAATTGTTAAAATTTACCGGAAAAATATGAAGTCGAAAGCTCAACTGCAAGCTCGAAAGCTCAAAATTGCTAAATTTTACCGGAAAATGAAGTCGAAAGCTCACCTGCAAGCTCGAAAGCTTAAAAGTCGTTGCAATCGACTAACGAAACTAACGAAACTAACAAAACTTTTTGTAGTTTCGTTAGTTTTGTTAGTTTCGTTAATTCGATTGGAACGATTTTTAAGCTTTCGAGCTTGCAGGTGAGTTTTCGACTTCATTTTTCGGTAAAATTTTGCAATTTTGAGCTTTCGACCTTGTAGTGCAGCTTTCCTCTTAATGAGCTTTCTACAAAATTTGCTATTTTTGAGCGATTTTTCTAAGATCTAAAGCTCATAAAACTCGCAAACTTTGTTGCAAGCTCCGGAGCTCATAAAGTAGCAAGCTCGGTTGCAAGCTCGAATACTCATGTGTTCTTGTTGTTGAGTTGTTGTACGTGTTGGCGTGTTGTTGTTAGTGTGGTGGTGTTGGTTATGGCGTGCTGGTGTTGGTGTGATGGTGTTGGTGTGTCGGTGTTGGTTTTGGCGTGTTGGTTTTGGCGTGTTGGTGTGTTGGTGTTAGCGTGTTGGTGTTAGTGTGTTGGTGGTGGTGTTGGTGTTTCTGATTTATATATATGCTTGACTGGTGGGAGATGCGAGCGGCTTGGTGATCTCCGATCCATCTAAACTCGTGAACTCGCTGCGCTGCCTTTTACGGACGTCTCCCCACCAGTCGTGTAGTGGGGTGACTGTGTGTGCGCCACTGGTTGCCTGTTGTCTTCCGGTGTGGTATTGGTGTTGGTGTATTCGTATTGGTGTGTTGGTGTTGGTGTGCAGGTGTTGGTGTTTGTGTTGGTGTATTGGTATTGGTATTCCTGATTTGTATATATGCTTAACTGTTGGGAGATGCGAGCGGCTTGGGATCTCCGATCCATCTAAACTCATGAAACGAACAATATAGTACACGTGTGATAAAAATGTATTTATTTAAGTTAAAAACCAAAATATATGTTTTATATTGAAGTTTATTAAATAACTCAATAGTTTTTGCAATAGCATTCATCTCTTTTTAACATACATTACAAATGAAAACCATAATGATTTTTATCACATTGATTTAAGTAAACCGAAGAACGTAAAAGATCTTTTTAATACCTAAAACAAAAAACATGAAAAATCTATATTATTGTTTATAAGTAAAAATAAATATTTAAACGCAAAATAATGTGTATATTTCATTTTTCATAAAAAAAGTAGTAAATCGACACTACTTAGTAAACTTTCAAAAATTTCCAAAAATAAAAAGTATTCTATCGTGAAATGTTACAATGAATAATTTTCTAGTGACAATGTAATTTTGACATGATATAATATATTATGAAAACACATGTATTTTCACTATGTATCACATTTTGAATTATGATATAATATAAATGAAGCGGTACTTGCATCGCCAAATGTTCCCATTGAAAGAAATATAATTTTTCCAGTTTTGAGATATTTGGGATATTGAGTAATATAAATTATTATCATAAACCTTCGATGTTTTAAATACGTTATATTATACCAATTGCTTTCAGCGAATGCATTTCCTATACTTTCGCTCTGTAATAAATAAAGTGAATTTTTAATAAATAAATTCGGGTTCGAAAGAATATTTACGTCTGATGTGATATAGAATAAGGATCTGGTCTGATTTTTCCAGATATTATCTGCAAGTTTTACAAAAATATAAAATTAAATCTATTAATATTTTATTTTACCTGACCAGATCTGGGAAAATTATAAATGACACAATTAATTTTGTCCGAAAATATCTGGATTATACATGGATGCATTTAAACAGGAATGGTAGAAATTAGTTTATAATTAAAAGTAGTATTACCTGATCCTGAAGATTTTCGCTTAAGAAACAGAATATAAAAAATAAATAAGACAAACATACACATCCAAGAAGGTGATTGAAAGCACCACCAATACTGTTAAATTTCTGTAAAATAATTAATATATTTATAAAATTTAATTATTTCAGGTTCAGCACCTGAAATAATGATTCAGGTTCAACGCCTGAATGTTAAAAATAGTGAATTTTAAATCTTTTTAAGACTGAAATAAGTACATTGATGAAATTATTATATTAAATCTGTTTCTCTAATTTTATATAAGATTATGAAATAAAAAGAACATACGAGTATTAACATATACGAACACAAGCAAACGCCGTTAACACAGTTTATCCATTCAGAAAAAAATATGCCATCAAATATTTCATTCACCACAGTAGAAAATCTGTTAATATATAAAATTACTAAATTAAAACAGTTTATGGAGTTTCTTGTGCATACAATGTTGTATGTAAAACAGGAAAGTTTTATTAATTTTTTTTCTAAGTATAATAATTGCAGACGTAGCAAATTCTCAACACATAATTCTATTTATAAAGTACTAAAATTAATTTTCAAGAACCTTGTGAAAGCAAGCACTTTATAATCATATTTGACACAGCGTTCGCAACTCGTATGCTAGATTGCACTTTATAGTCGCGAAACAAACTTTATAGTACTGACTCTATTTCATTAATTTATTCCGGCTTATCCCATTTCACTAATTTCTCGCCAAAATGTACAATAATAATCAAACATTTATATGTTTTATAAAATCGAGTAAGTAAAATTAATACGTTATATAATATTTTTTTAGCATTATTGCATATTAATACATCGAAGTAAATAAAATATTAATTTATATATTCTGTAAGATATCCCTTCAAATTATGTTATTTTTTATAAATAACATGTTTATAAATTCAATGAAATGGGAGATGACAAAACAAATTAAAGAATTTAATTGTACATAAAAATAAATAATTTACCTCAACAGATGATTGTGTCTCTTCACAACTTGAGACAGTACAAGTTCCACATATTTGTCTCCATTATTTGAAGTTTTATCTGCTCCTAATAGCCTTAATGAATTACTTAAAATTTCAAATTGAGCACATACATGCATAACAATTGTTACTGCAATGCATATCGTACTTATCATAGATGAAAAACAGAAGAAAATCCCTATAAACTGAATTGCTACTCCAACATAAAAATTAGGTTTATGGTGAACATCAAAAGCAGGTATATATATTGGATTTGAGAACGTGTAGTAAGTTTCGTTGTTAATTGATATTGGATCTCCTGTAGCAGTTTTCATATTCCAAGTAAACCAACCGAAGTACAGCATGCCAGCTGAACTAAACATTAAAAAGTTACTGGTTTTAAGGTTCTTCAGTAACACTTCACGATCTTCCGCGTTTATTTCTTTCCAATCAACGTACATTTGGTCTAGGCACATACAAATCTTACTTCTGTGTAAATTAAATAAAAAATACTTCAAGATGGAAATTGAATGATACACATAAAACCCAGATGTTACAAATATATCGCTCACAGTATCCTCAACGTAAATTACATCTAACATAATTGTTATGGTAAAGACGAACATACAAATGTAACATACGACATTTGCCGCGTGTAACAATACTCTGACGAGCATTGACTTTTTATAATCCATAGGCCATGAAGCAGTAAACCTAAGTAACAGTCTATTGAACCAGATAGCGTTTTTGAAATCAGCATCGTAGAATTTATTTTCAATGTGTTTCGATGAACAGGAAATATCCATTAATAAAACGTTTATGAAAATTGTCGGTGGAAAGGAGAAAATTAATTTAATTATTTGTATTGTTTATAAAAACGTATAAAATGAATTGTTTTAATCCTATTTAAAACAAGCGCACAAATTAGACTAATGTCAAGTTTTCTTAAATTTTCTATTACTTTTTTTTACTGCTTTAACGGAGTAGTAACTATGGAAGTATTAGTAATAATACATCGAGTTATCTTTAACATTTCGTACGCTCATGCGCAATAAAATTTAGTAATTGATGGTTTCATGCAACGTGCAATTGAAAGTTTATTAAATATAAAGTAGGTTATTCGGAAGTTATATTTTTGAATTATATACTATTCTGCTTAGAAGTTTTATAAAATAGTTGGGTGTAATTTTATAGAGAACGAAATTTTAATGTCCAGTTGATACAATATTCAATTTAATTTTAATGAAAATAGATGGTTCTAATATTAAATTATAATTAATTATCTTAATATGGTAGATACCTTCATGTATAAAATTAAAAAAATCATTGATGGTACAGTGAATTAGTAAATTAATGATTTAAAATCATATTTAAAAATTAGTGTATTTTAATTTTATTAATCATTTACACAATGTAATCTGATACGTAAATATTTATTCAATCCATCAACAAGTAATTATTTTCCCAATTATTGAAAAGTAAGTTTTAACTTCAAGAAAATTTAATGATTTAAAATGAGTATGTATGAAGAAATATATTAAACAAATAATAACTTATAAAATATCTTTAATTTCATTTACATAATATAAACAACAAGGTTTGATCTTCTTTTCCTCTTTTGCAGTGTTTTTAAATATAAACATCTAAATGCTCCATCTTAACTATTTGAAATCTATAATATATGGTTAATAATTTAATACCAAATCAAAATAAGCTGTAATTAAAATCAATAAATATTTCATTACTTTAATGTAATGTATTTTAAAACAATATAATACACCCTTGGACCTCTCTTGGAGAAGATTTTCGGGATCGGAAGTATTCACTTGAAGTAAATATTGTGTCCAACTTTTTCGTTTAGATTGGTAACAATCTTTATACGTTAATAGCAATAAGCTCACTCACTTAAAATATTAATATTTGTTTACATATCATTTATAAGTACATTTTATTAAATGTAAAATTATATTTTAAAGTGTTATTTTCGAGGATTTACATTTCCGTCACAAAAGCATTTTCTGCTGACTTGTTCTGTAAGTCAGGTAATTTACTTACTTCAAGTAAGTACTTTTTCCAAGAAAGGTATATATTGTAATAATATTATATAATGTAATTTAACAACGTAATTATGCAGTTTTACTTTGATTGTAACGTATAGTGTTGATTACATTTTCATTTAATACTTACAAAATAACATTTACTTAGTACCTTTAACCTCTAAACTAGTAAATCAGTATCCCAAAATAGAATTATATTTATAACTGTTCTTCACATTACATTATGTCATGGATTTGAGCAAACTCAGAAAAGCAAATGCTCTTTTCATAACCTAAAATTATTTTTCTTATTAATTTTTTATATACATTTGTGCATCGATAGATATGTTTATATTAAGATATTTTTATAGTTAGTCATGCAGCACCAAACACTGAAAAAATTTATTAGCATATGATACTATATTTTATAATAACTCCCCAGGTGGAAACCACCAGTATTGATAACTGGCTCATAACTGGCTCGATACTGGCTGTCACTGACAGCCATATTACGGCAAAGCACATATGGACCAGTACTGATTCCGTACTGTATCTCTACTGGCACCTTTGGACAAACGGATCTAAGCCAGTACTGACTTAACTGTCGAACCAGTACTCCACCGACAATTGCCCAGTACTTGTCTGTAAACGAAACTTTGTCTATTTTTTAAGTACTGGTTCAATACAGACATGGTACTGGTATGCAAAGAGTGCCAGCATTTATCTATTATACTTATGTGTTAAAGGCTAACACGTTGGAGTCTCAAGTTCAGATCTAGGATGGTACAAATTTTCCTTCAATAAATAACTTGAAAATAGACTTAACTTAACTACACTCACAAAACTGTCTATTTAAGAGTAATTTTATATTCTTATATTAAATAGGATTTCCATTCATTATATGGACAAAACGAAATTCTATTTACAATAAGAATAAATAATTCTTATAAAGCATATATTTATCTAAAGAATAATTCCATTTATATTAAACGGATTTTTTTTTTTTTTCAAGAAAAGAATAAAAATAGTTTCAGTTTAAGAATATTCAACAGATGCTACAAATTTAATTTAACAATTGCATGCAGTATATATAAATATGTACATACCCACACTACACATGAAAATATGTATATTTTAAATTGTTCGAAGCACTAATTTATCTTGAAATTTGTAAACACAATATAATTAATTAAACAACACTGACCGAACGTAACTAATTTAATACGAATGGAACACAGGTCGAAACAATACTGCGACGATGACAGCTGAACTAGGCTTATATATTTACAAATAGACATATTCTTATAATAAACAGAAATCTCATTAGTATTATCTGAGATAAGATTTATCATTAAATTAATTTCCTTTTAATATAAAAACTTAAATTTATTGTATACTAACTGAATATTCTTATTTTTAATTGATTTTCTATTAGTATTAAATAGGACAATTTTCTTTGTACAGTTTTCTTAAAGTAAGTATATTTTTTTTCTGAGTGTAAAAGTTATTCAACTATGTATATTAATACAAATACACAAATTAAAAATAAATATAATTTTTTTATATTCAAATGAAACAATACCGAATCATTTTTAAAACAGTACTGAGCCAGTACTGAATCAGTAGTAAGCCAGTACTGAATTTGTACTGATTGACCACTGGATCGTAGACCTGCTAATGTTATCACTCCTGTACAGGGCCAATACCAGTGTCGGTACTGAGTCAGTATAGACACCCGTACTGTCAACCCTGGCGTCGGTACTGTGCCAGTATTGGGCCGTTTGAAAATTTCCACGCGATTCGTGGATATGCGTGCACTTATACTACTCCCGATAATACGATACAATCAACATTACTACTAAAGTGCATCGATAAATTAATATGAATTTTAGATTTTAACACTGCGTTAAACAAGTATAATTATTATATATATAGTTTGATGTTATATGTAAAATGTTACTTGCATCACCAAATGTATTCATTGAAAGGGTTATTATTTTACCAGCTGTAAGTTTTCGTGGATATTGTGATATACAGATAACCATCAGATAATTTCGAGTCTTCGATGGAGATAAAGTATACCATTTACTTGCATGAAATGCAGTCCCTACATCCGTGCTCTAAAAATAAATAATTATTTTATTTTAATTATAATGAAAAAAAATAATTGCACATTCAATTGATTACTATGAAATTATTAAATTGAAAAGAACTAAAACACTATTTAATTAAAATTGAAAAATACCTGCTGATTCAATTGTTCTCCTAGTTGACAGAATATGAAAAACATATAAGACAAAACAACTGTTCCAATAAAATCATTAAAAACTGCCATAACACCACGATCTTCCTATAAATTGATCTGAACATTTTAGTTTATTACTTATTTATCATATTTCGATAATTTCATACACAATTACTATAGAACACATTATTACTATTGTTAATATTGTCTTTTAACTTTTTTATATTATTTTATATATCATTAAACGCATATTGTAGATATAAAATAAGCTTACTGTAACTAATAGATATGCACAAAAACAAACTCCATTAACACAATTTATCCACTCGGTAAAAAATATTCCATCGAATACGTCGTCTACCAGACTAGAAAATCTAGTAATTCATAAAATGTAATTATTATAATTGCAGTTTAATAATTAGAAATTTTTTTTAACCCTTATATAGAAAAATGAGGATATATTCTCAGGAAAATATCCTTTTAATTGAAAAGTTATACTTTAAAAAAAAACCAATCACATTACTAGTGATACGTGATTTGATTCCTTCTGAATTCTGTGTAATTTTAACAGTTTTACCATAACATTAAACCCAATGTTGGGTTAACAGACTTTCAATGTAAAATTAACATATATAAGTTAACATATGAAAGTCAGTGAATTTAGAACACATTTTTCCCGTGTAATAAAAAGTTTCATGTTATATGCCGTAACTGCCCTCCATCCTATCAGTAGAGACGTAAGGAGGATCGAATTTTATTAGATTGAATATCTCTTAAAGGTATTAAAATATTATCATAATTAAATTTGATCCTTATGTATTTCACCTGTATAATTTATTGTGTTTCTTCACAATTTCAGGAAGAATAGTGTTCAATGATTCACTCCCATTCCCATTATCAGCGTACACTTCCATTCCAAGACACTTCAAAGTTTCGTTTAAAATTTCGAACTGGCCACAAATATGCGTAACCATAGACATAATAAGAGTTACAGTTCCGATCAACACACAAAAGGAAAAAAAACTACCTAGGAACTGTATCGTTACAGCGTAATAAAAGTATGGATAATGATGAACGTTGAAATATGGGTAATACGTTGGAAACGTAAGCGTATAATATGGTTCGTTGTCAACCATAATCGGAGGAATTACGTATGACTTGAAATTCCATGAGAACCACGAGAAATACGTGACAGAGAGAAATCTAATCATAACAGCTCTAGACCTTTTGAGATTTTTCAACAAAATTTTCCGATTTTCAGAAGCTAACTCTTTCCAGTCGTTATAGATTTGTTCTAAATATATGTTAATTTTATTTCGCTGCTTACGGAATAAAAAGCTTTTTATTAAGGCAATTCCGAAATGTAAAACAAATCCACAAGATAATAAAACATCATTTATGGATTCGTCAATGTAAATTGCTTGCAAAAACATAGGAATAATAAATATAAATGTAACACTACTAGTCATAAAACTAATCATGTACAATATAATTCTTATAAATGTTGATTTCTTGTAATCCATCGGCCATGCTGCCACAAGTCGTAATATTCTTCGACTGATATTAATTGAGTATTCAAAATCAATCTGATAATTTTTATTTTTAATACTTTCTGATTCATAACCCATACTCGTTGACAGTAATTATTAGATCTTTAATTATTAGATTGTTGTCTTATTTTCTGCTCTCTGTTTTACTTATTTGTCTTTTTTGCCCCGTCCAAGATAAAACTTGGATATAACCAGAAAACGTTATTCATTTAGATATAATATAATATTATGTACATATAATGATAAGATCAGTTCCAAATTATACAAATTTGATGTCCTTTTAACTCGTGTTCTCAATGAAAGTTTTAGAAGAAGTTAGCTTCAGACATTGTATATGTACATGCGCAATAAAATTCAGTAATTGATGGTTTCGTGCAATGTGCAATTGGTAGTTTATTGAATATTCAATAGTTTGTTCAGAAGTTATATGATTTAGAATTATATGCTGCTTTAGATGCAAGTTTTACAAAATGGCTACTAGTTACATTCATGTAGCTTCAACCGATATTAATGTTGTATTGTGCAGATAATTGTATTTACAATGTTCAAAAATATCTCTCTTCATACGTATGGAATTAAAGATTTTGTTGCTAATAGTGAATCAAATTACAGTATCAAAAAACGTATAAAAGCAAGTAAATAGCTAATTTTTTAACTTAAATTATTGTATCTTGAAACGTTTCTCTGCGAATAGTTAAAAAAAAGTAAGTATAAATTAGATAATAAATATTCTGTTAAAATGTTTTCATGGGTCATTTGTGTAACACTAGTTACGTTTGAAGGAAAATAAACTGAGTAAAGTAAGAAAAAAACCCTAGACACAAAGTGTCGAGTACGCAAATTCGTGAACGTTTTTCACTCGAGTAAATACACTGAGAGAAATGTACTCAGAATATATACGATTATTATAACCTATTTTTCTTATCAGATGTTTGTAATCTGAATGCATAAGCCAGTGATTCTAAAAAGTACTATCACTGATAGGAAAACTGAAATGAAATTTAAAAATTATATCTGTATTATTTATACATAGAAAGCTTTTTTTTCCAACGGCGAGAAATGAACTGAAATTGCAATAGTTCTAATGTGTTGGATGTTGACAACTTAACCACTTAGCCACGAGTCATTTTTATTTACTTAGCTTTCTTTAGGTATTTAAAGTTTAATTATACATCGGAGAATCTCAAACCACTGTTTTCAGTGATTATAAGCGTCAACGCAAAAAGTTCTAACACTGTTGGTAAAAAGTTAAAACAAAACACGAGTAATGACTTATGCATTCGCTTTACTAACACAAATCGTACTTTACTTTATCATATTTTTCTGAATGTAGCACCCAGAAAAAAAATTTATTATTTTTAAATTGATTTATTGACTTTAAACAAATGGAATATATTTGAAACAAATAATTTTGTTTTACTTTAAATAATTTTGTTCTCTGTTTCAATTAATTTTTTTTCAAATTAACCTGTTATTTTAATATTAATGAATTTTTTCTCTGGGTGTATAAAGATCTAGGAAATGTCAGGCAAGATTATGGAAATGGTCTGGGAAAGTTTATGGAACAAGTCACCAGTACTGGTAAATTTGTTTACTAGCATAGTGGCGGAATTGTGCCAGTATCGGAATGATAACACTTGGCCAGTACCGTACCAATTTTTTTAAATCACCAGTACTGGTTCAAGTCTGGATCAACTATGGCGTCTGGCTAACAGTACTGGACCAGAATCGACCAAGGTCGACTCTGGCAATTTCCCATTGGTTGTATATCTGATATTATTCTGGATCACGAGGTATTTCGAGACTAAGAAACTATATACCAATAACGAACCAGCAATATTCAATAATATTATAGGTTTTAAAGATAGATAATATTATAGGTAGTGTCTCAGGCTAAATAAATATACTTTTAATATTAAAATAATATTTTAGGTATATAATATTAATTCATATTAAGGTATCCATACACATTCTGGCCTAGTTATAAACTTTATATAACCTTATAACCTTTTTATTATGATTATAATTATAATTATGTTTATTACATCAATTTTATTATTAAAAAACAATTATAGTAACTATTTCACAATGTTTTCTCAATATTTAAAATTTGTATTCAATTTGTCATGCCTGCTCTCTCGACGAATCCTTTATATTTGATATTACGACCATAAATAAGTTGTTAATCATTGAATTCATGCTAATAAAATATTTGCTGCGTTGTTAGGAACAATGTACATGGAGAAATTACTATTGAAAAAATTGAAAATCCATTGTAAAACGCATATGATTTACAAATTTGACACTGTTGATCAATTTTGAACCATTTAAACAAATTTAAATAATTTACCTGATTAAATGATTGTGTTTTTTTACGAGTTTAGACAAATCATTGTCTGAAATTTTAATTCCACTCTCCATGTCCATCCCAGACGATTTCAGTTTAGCACATATTACCTCATACTGCCCGACAATATGTGTGACCAAACAGACTGACATGCACATAGTAGCTGTCATAATCGTGAAATTGATGAAACTACCTAGAATTTGTATGACCGCAATGAAATAATAAAACGGAATTCGACGGACGTCAAATATTATAAAATCCCCCGGAAACGTGGGGGAATAAAAAGTTTCATTATCAATAACCACAGGTGGTTCCGTCAAACCTTTGATGTTCCAACAGGACACTGCAAAATACAACACGAAGGAGCAACCGATCATTAAAAATCGACCGATGGAAAGTCTGCGCAACATAATTTGTCGATTCTCATCGGTTGCTTCTTTCCAATCGACGTAAATTTGCTCTAAACAAATATTGTATTTGTGAATGTGCATATTAAATAATATATATTTGATATAAGAAAGACCGTAAAAAAGTATATAGGCAATATCATTTACGATATTAAATAAATCCTTCGCGTCGAAAATAATTTCTAAAACGATAGGCACAATAAACATCGTCAAAATGAAACAGCACAAAAAATATATCGTTGCCATTATCATCTGTACAAATTTTGACCTTTTTTTATCCGCAGGCCAGGATGCGATGATACGTAACACTCTACGGCTGAATACAATGCTAGATTCATAGTCGGATTTGAAATGCTTGTTATAACCCTCACGATATGCTTCGTGATGAATCTCCATGCATAAAGGTATTAAAATGAAATTTAAATTTAAAAATGAAATTTAATCTGGTTGTATCCTCTTAGAATGATTTATATGACCATCAAAGTGTTTGGTGAAGTTTTTTGGGTTAATATGACTTTATAACGTTGGAAGGAAAAATGTTAAGAGCTTTTATAAATAAACTATAAGTTCCATAAATGTTAACGTCTGATTTACACAAAGCGTCTGATACGTAAGACGATAAACTGCATGGTTATTGTAATCATGGTCAAAAACGTAATATAATCTATAAGGTTTTAATGTTTTATAAAATACATTACTTGCGGAAGGCTTACTAACAAAAGGTAGCTTAACATTGTACGCCCATGCGCAATAGAAACAAGTGTTTTAGGTTTAATACAATCTGTAATTGATAGTGTATTGAATATTCAGCAGTTCAGAGAACTTGTACATTTTGAATTACACGTTATATCTTCCTAAAAGTTTCATAAAATGGCTACTTATACTTTTAAAGTGATACTGTAATGTTTAATCAATATCATATTCAGTAATGTATATTAAAAGGCTTATTTGCGTGTGACTAAAATTTTGTTTTCAGTTTGCACAATAAGTGCAATAAATTGCATTCATTGCTTGAATAAATTTCACGTAATTTGATATTTGGATAAGATCATAATTAATTTGGATAACAAAATTAAAGAGTTTCTGAAATAAAAAGTGGATACCAATTTTCAAAATGCTAATAAATTGTAAATCAATAATTACCACCAGTGCCGATAAGTATATATCGCTGTATAGATTTCCTACCTATTCTTAATACTAAAAATTAGGGAATAAGTTCAGTTTTTCACTTCGCCAGTTGCGTAAAATTACCATTAATGCCCGTTATTAGGACAATTCTTTATTAGTCAGAGTTATTTTAAAAATTATGATTATATAAATAATATTATTTAATTAAAGCTTCACTATAAAAAATTTATGTACACCATTATACACAATTACGCATTAGATTAACATTAAAATGATTAAAACCCCACTTTTATATAGACCTGAAATAAAATTTTAAAATAATTTCAATTAAATATATAGCTTTTAAAACTCGTGTTAAATTTTTTCGAGATAATTTATTGTTTCAGATGAGGTATTTTAATTAGTGTTCTAAATATAAAAAAAATCATGGTTTTGATTAATATGTGCCATTTGATTAATATGTCGCATCCTTAATAATTTTCGACGCTTATTAATGCCTCGCGCTATATCATCTTTTCGTCACGATGACTGTAAAAACAACAATCCGTTACGACAAATAATTATAACTATTATTCTTACATAGATTATCGTTGTTACAAACGTTTCAATTTAATGTGTCGCATAATTGATTTTACAACGATCATACTAAAACGTGCTAGTATCATTTGAAGTCTCCACTGTAAATACTGCAATTTCTTGTAACACTTTTAACTATAAACCTCTTAAATATAAAAATTGCAAAATGTAGTCGTACTGTCAACAAAGATTGATTTTCACTTTTTGGTAGGTTTGTATTAAAATATATAAAATAAAAGCACGTACTTTTAAATAATCAAAATACTTATTTTGACTAAAATCAAAAAAATAAAATTATCAATATTTTCTTAAGATCGCCACGTAACACAATGGAAGATCATAAAAAAATATGCCTATTAACCTACGTAAACAAATTTGATTTAACGTAAGATGAACTTAAAACTAATAATGTTCGCTAATATTATACCTAAGATGTAGTATAAGTAAATTTAATGACAACGTCTTATTTCGATTGAAATTTTAATTCAATTGCGAATGGAATCCTACATGCTTATATTACTGGAAGAAAGTATTTGTAATGCTTAAGAAAAATGTACTATTGCTCTTCTTCAACATTAGTTCGTAAACAAAGTTTACAATACGTGAAAGTGTATATGCACTACTTAATTTACACATGTCTTTCAAAGCACATGTTCACGTAAATTAGCCTTATTTTATATATTCCCTTCTTCCTCATCTTCGCCAGCACCGAAGATTTCTTCGCTATCTTGTCGGTCAATGGCAATAAATGTGGCTTCAAATCCTTTATTCATCATTGATTCATCACTTCTAAATCTAATAAGTAGAGCCTCGTTCATGGAAATAATATCGGACGTATTCTGCGAAAACATTTTGTATTAAGTTATCATAAAATATCTTATATGTACTAATAACTTATCACTATTTTTTCGTATTTATTCGTCACAATTGCAATATGTAACTGAACAATATTTTAATTAATCATTACAAATTATATTTACCGCATCGCCGCAAAGTCTTCCAAAACTCGGGCCAGAAGAATCCAAACCAGAGTAAATTTCAACATAATCATAATTGCAATCCTTTTCATCTTCTAATCGAAAAGACAGGAATGTTAAATGAACATTTTTTCCGGTTGGCGCTTCAATAGACCAATGGCAATTCATATCGTTAGCATAATTACTAATACCATATTTGGCATGAGAATATATATATTTTGCTTCCTCGGTAGCCATTAAATATCCACCGCAAGCTAGAAATTCAAAGCAATATAAAAATATTGAAATGATGTTTCAACATAATAATTTGAACCGAAGTAAGATTTGTTTCACGCGATTTCCCCTTCTCAGAAGCTTTCAGATTCAATTCTCAGATTCAACATTAAAATGAGTAAGAAAAAAACATACCTGTAGAATGTGTGGCATTGAAACCTCTATGTTGTATAGTGCGGTCGCTTTTAAATGTCATGTACATCTCATTTCCAGTTGCAACTATAGGATGTGGTTCTTTGCTACCACAAAATTTTCCAAGTAGAAGACTCTCGGGTGAATTACCATCGTATATAGCTACGTGATCATAATTACATTCCTGATGCTGTTCCACATCAAATACTTCAAAGTTCTATCAAAATAAAAACGTATTCGTTAGGCATAAGGGTAAGAAGTGACTAGTAGCTAATAAAAATGAAAAGTCAAAGTTAGTAATATTTTTGCAACTTTACGCAAATTGCAGAAGAAATACTTGCAAGTTTAATTCGATGCCCAGGAGTGGTTTTGAAATGCCAAACACAGTCTTTTAGAGATGGATACTCTTCCGGATAATTTGGCGAAGTAATTATCCCAGAAGCGGCAGTGATTTCGTATTTACATCCACCTTCTTTGCAATCAAAACCATTTTCATGTAATGTAAAGCCATTGTGACAGGAGCATTGATAAGAACCTATAGTGTTTTTACATTCGTGTTGACATCCTCCATTATTATTGGCGCACTCGTCCATATCAGTAAAAAATATAGCAGCGAATCCAGATTTTTGTATACTGTGAAATATAATATATATATATACATACATATATAGACTCATGAAATGCACATTTCGGGGACGCACCCACAAATTCATCCACAAGTTACACTCCTGAATATTATATTATGTTGTAATGTTTTAATTTTTGTGAAAAATTTGAAATTGACCAATAG
>JABFPN010000889.1:0-36498 GCA_022817305.1 Leptoteleia sp. ZL-2020
AAGACTCTTGGAGTTGATTCAATTATATATCAGTTGTTATAAGTTCTTCGTGGAGTTGACTGAACTCCACCAATATGACTTGACTGAAGAAATATCATACATTTGTTTAAAACTCAGCATGGAGTTGCGCGTATTTAAGTTCACGATGGAGTTGACAGTAGCGAATATCGTTTGATTCAAACCTCTTTTTTTTCAGTGTACTACATTATGTCTCATTACAAAGCACAGTGTAAATAAGGGTAATTATATTGATTATATTACAATTTACTAATGTTTCATAATTAATTAGCATATGTATTTATAGACGGCCAATTTCTTTTAGTTGATTTCAAGAAATTTGTATTTCCCGCCAAATGCGACAGGTAATGAAAATTTTAAATATTTATCCAATTTAATAAGAAAACTAGTTAATAGAATTTTTAATTTCGGTAAATTTATTGAAAAGCATCAAAATATAAATACAAATACATGTATATTTATAATAAGATAAAATAAAATAAATGCTTAATGTTTAAGCTTTCTCCACCAGATGACTGTATTCACAAACAATCTAGAATTTCATATGTTCGTGGACATCTAAAGAATAATAATACTTGAATAGATTTAGTGAAAGTTTAGTTTAATCAATTCAAATTACACCAAATTACACTTATAAATTTGTATAGCAAATTTTTGATAATATACTCATAGAATATAATCAAAAATTATTTTTGCTTTTTTTTTGCAACATATATCAGAAAGAGATATAAATTCAAAAAAGACAAGGTCATAAAAGACCGGTGAGAATAGATGATGGACCCAATAAACCAAAATAATTTCATCCCTTCAAATTTTATTTTGGTAAATTTTTATAATCAAGAAGTCTGCATTGTTTGGAATAACAAGACTATTGGAATTTTGAAATATCCTTTACCAGAAAATTTTATCGATGGAAAATTTGTGGAAGCACCCGACACCATTAAGGATATTAAATGTTTAAACAAAAAAGTTTATGTATTCTGTTCACCTACAGGTACATTTTAAGTTTTTTTGAAATGAACACATGTTTTAAGTTGTGAAACTAAAACAATTTACAATAAATGTCTTAATATTTACCAATGTATTTATACATTTATTATAATTATATAATTTAAAGAAATAATTTTTTTTTCAATAACTTGATATATGTTAATCATTTGTTGTAAAAAATAATGTAAATAAGATATGAGAGATAGAAAGAAAAATAATGACAGAAAATCATTAAATAAGTTTGTGTCTGAAATAATATACAATTTTGTAAGTAATAAGTAATCTCATAAGTATTAAAACAATATACATGTTTTAAAAATGAAGTGGATGAAATCTTTCTTTTATTTTTGTAATATTTATACCCTTGACATCTTAGCTTGCTGCCATAACCTTGATGAATATAAATTATTCAATTAGAAACATTACTGAAAAAGTAGTTTGATACATATCTTGTTTAATTTAATTTTATTTTTAACAATACAAAGAAAGAAAAACAACATTTTATTACGTAAAAACAAGTGAAATTAAGTATAACCTAATTTTTATTTATTGAAAGTTAATTACTTCTTATTTTAATAGGTATTTACAAATTAGCTCACGATTTTACTTTGCCTCGCATCAGTACTTCAGGAATTGGTCTTGGGGAATCCTTCATTCATGTTTACACTGTCAAAAACAAAGTTCTTTATTGTGGCAATAAGCATACAAGAGTTTCAGAACCAGTTTTGAATGTTTTAGGGAATGCAAGTGATATTAAAATTTTTAATCTATTGCTTGATGAAGTCCATCCTGATTTACGAAATACATTATTGAGAAGGAAACATGGTGACTCTTGTTTAATAGCTAACCATAACAACTTGTACTTGTGTTACAACGAAGATTCAAATATCATTTATAATTGCACAGCTACAATCTTAGACATTTTAACGTTTTTGAAAAATGATAAAATTTTTGGTATTATTCTTTTAACGGAATTGAATAAAATTATTTTAATTTATCCAGCAAAAAAAAATGAATTAAAGTTTGATCAAATTAGTTTGGAGTCGCAACCAAAGGCATGTAGTTATAAGATTTATAATAACTTTTTTTTAATATTAATAAATAAATAATTCTGATTTTTTCTTCGTAATCATTTTAATTGTATTAAATGAATTTTCAGACACTGTGTGGAAGTGTTTGTAAATCTGAGGAAAACAAAGTCTGGTTATTCTATTCTGATGGTGAATATTCATATTATTTGTTGACAAAATTAAACTGCGAAGAACCTGTAAGAACTCTTTCTGTGAGTCAAAAAGAATTTCTGCGTTTGCATTTGTATAAATCAGAAAGAGTAACTGGTTTAATTAGAAGTCAAACAGATTCCATTGTTTTTTGTCAATTTTCCATCGAAGACTTGGAATTAATTGAGAATCATAACATTGAAAGAGATATTCAATTAAGACCAGAAATGATTGAAGATACTGAGGAAATTATGGATGCAATTAGTGAGAAAACAGTTGAATTGGATAAAGTTATAAAACAGTTGGAAAACGAGAAAGATTTATTAAAGAGAATTAATATGTACACTATCAAACGTAAGGTGGAGTGCATCCCAAAGATAAAAGTTTACTGTTTGTCAGAGCAGAAGTTTATTATAGCAAATTTTCAAAAAAATTTGCCTCGGAGAACTCAAGTAGTGATGTCTATTCATCAGGATTATGGGCAAACATTTGTTATAAAAAATGTGACTGATTCAGAGACAGTTGTTGAATTATCTTTGCCAAATGAAAGAATTAATCACTTGTCTGCTTTACATATTCACTCCATTGTTGTCAAAGATGAAAAAGGACCTTGGTGTTTCATTAAAGATTTTGTGAATGATCCTGTGCAGAGACAAGATAGTGAACATCCTTTGGAGAGAAAAAAGCTTACATTTTTAAAGAACAAGTTATTGGTAATTTTTGTTTTATCTACAAAATTTGATCAAATTTTTAAAATAATTAATGTAACAATGTAATTATTGTAATATATCCAACCAAGTTTCTAATTAATTCTATTTATATATTTACAGATGCTAAAAAAATTGATCTTAGATAAGAACATTGATATGACAGTATTATCTACAATAAAAAGAAGCATTAGAAGAGAATTGTCAGAAGTTTAAGGACTTTTTCTACTTTCAAAAGTAGTTACAGAATTTAATTTAGTTATTTAATTTATTTCGATTATAAATGTATAACATACTTTTAAAAAATGTTCTTAATATAAACATTTATATATTTCTTTCTATAAAAACTTAATTGTATTGTGCTTAAAGATAACTATTATTTGTTCATTGTGATTAAACTTTCTTATTCTTATTATAAAATATAATTTTCATATTGTAAGTGAATAATTATACTTTTATAATATATATCCCCTTTTTTCTAATTAATAGTTTAATAATATTTTTACTCGTATAAAATTTGTATCTTAATTTTCTTATGGACACTGAATAAATCGACAAGGTTAGTTTAATACAGATTAATTTATTTTGTAATTATTTAATAGTAAGATATTCAAATAAACTTTTGTCAAATAAATCATAATTATTTTATAAAAAATGTTTAGCAAAATTAATTATTTTATAAAAGTAAAAAAGTTTCATTGAATAAGTTAATGGAAAAATTTAAACAAATTTGAAAGATAAAAGAGGAAATACAAAAAAAAATGTATTTTTTATAATTCTAATTTTGTTAACTATTCAAATATTAAACATAACGCACAAATATCGGTAAAGTAGAAATTCTAGCAATTTTAATACTCTATTTTCCCAAAAGTATGGTAAAATTCTATAATCACGGAGTGTATATTTTTCATTTATATTTAATATAAATGCGCTTAATAATATTGTGTATAGCTTAAAATGTAAGGATGGATATCCTGAATTTGCAATAATTTATCGTTATATTTGCAATACTCTTTTCCTCGGTATTTTCTCAGTACTAATAATTAAAGAGAAATAATATTTGTCTTTCCTGATCAATATTTATTCTTTTTGCAAGAAAAAAGTTACTTTACGTTAAAGAAAAAGTTAATTCCTAAAATCTGAAAAACTTAAGGTAATCTTTACATTAGTTGGAAAAGGTCGAGAAATGTTCATCGCATGCCGATCAAAATTCGCGCGTCGAATTCGGCGCGGTAGATGTCACGGCACGCGCTTCGTGGCAACCGTGCTCGGCCGTGGACGTAGCAATTTACGAACGTCACCCGGCGCGTAATCGTTCGTTCGTGGTAGCTCGTGACATTTTTTCTGTTTGTGCAAGATGTTTACTTGGTTAATCGAGTCGAATTGTATCGCGGGCCGCGATTACTGCGCGTACGGAGAAGCGGTGAAATCCCCGTGCGAGCAACTCTAATTCACAGGTACGTTCCACGACAAACGCCTGACGACCGAGCGATGTGTTTATAGCCTACAAACCCTGACATAGCAATGGCGTGTCTCTCCCCCGAGTTTGCGGAGCGCGGCGAACAATCATCTGACCGGGCAAAAATGGCCTCGCCGTCACGATGGAACAGTGTTTGTGCAACTTTTGAGTCGTTTGATTAGACATCGCCCCATGTGAAGAGCCGATATTTCGGATGGGCGCAAACGGGTTCGCCCCGAGCGCTCCGATTGTCTCGCGAGCGGCACGCCATCCCGCCGAGCAATTTATCGCGTCTTTTTTCCGCCTCTCCTCTCTCTCTCTCTCTTTCTCTACCACTCTTTGCAACCTCTCTACCACTCTCGTGGCGCTCTGCTTTTTAAGTTTTTCAATTTTCTCCCTCATTTTGGAATGAGGCAAACGGTGAGCCGAAAATCGCCGTTAGATAAGTTATCGCTTTTTTTGTCGTTATGGTCGCGAGGCACGGCTATGGCCACGGTGTGATAGGCGCGCAAGCGAGGAAGCTCGCCTGTTGCTAGATCGGCCGATCCTTCAGGGCAGTCCCATCTTTCGAGGTTACGTAATGTTGTTTTGAAGGCGGCAATATCGGAATATTTCTCTTCTCCTACTTTTTCATTATCGTTGGTATTATTTATCGTATTTTATTTGTTTATTTACCTCTGCTTAAATAAGGGTGTTTATTTTCATTTTTACTTTTTATTTCTTTCCCCCCCCCCGTTTTTTCTTTTCTTTGGTCACCATTTTTAAATATTTTTTATTAAACAAGCGGATTGATGTAAATGTATGTACGAGTGTGTGCGTGAATGCGCGCGTGTATGTGCGCGCGCGCACGTATGTATCAACGTTTAAATAAAAGCTCATATAATTACAATACTTTACAAAATGAATATTTTATTGTTTCAAATTTTTGTCCAAATACGAATTTTTATATATATATATATAGATGCATACATATATACATATATATACATAAATGTATGTATGCATGCATATGTATATATATACACACATGTACACTTTTTTAAATTGCTTACAGCTATTTTATACATAAGAAATTTTGGTATTATGAGAACATTTTTATGTTGTGTTGTTTTTTTTGTAGTTTTTTGCAAACAATAAAGTGGAGAATTGTAAACATTTTCACTATTTAATATAATATCAGTAATGTAATAATAAAATATCTGTATGTCTATACATGCATATATATACATATATACTGTTTAAGATTTCATTGTAAATTAATCAGTTATTAATAAACTTTTTTTTTAATTTTAATATAGGAATTATCCAACTATTTATTTAATGATGCTCTGATAATATAGAAATTTCCAGAAAGAAATTTTCCAAAAATACTTAATGATTATCAAGATTTAAGTGAGATAATGTGCGTATAACTTAATTTTTACAAGAAAACCAGAAAAGATTGAACTCTGCTGGAAACTTGATTTCACAGTTTATAAATAAACTTCTCCTTCTATTTCCCATTATAATACCCATAAAAAGATCTCTTTAAAAAAATGTAATTATAAACATTTATGAATTATAATTATAAACATTTTAGAAATTTGGTATTCAATGCATTCTTTGTTTATTACATTGTTAAACCATCAATGCCAATCTTGTATTACAAAACTTAGTACAGTTCTTTTGCTATGATTTACTATTTAATCGGCGCGATATATTTACTATTAATTAATTGTGAATTCACCAATTTAGGAATAAAATTATACAAATGTAGTAAGTACTTTTAAAGTTCGGTTATAGGTTAATATGTTGTTTAACTCAATTTTAATAATAAATATTAAGATTTTATTTTACTCTGAGAAATTGATGAGTTTTATATAAGTCTTTAATGTATAAAAAATTTAATTCCAATTAAGATTCTTAAAATTTGTTTTAAAAGTTGCTACTTAATTTCACTTTCTTATGTTCTATATCAATATAAATAAAAAATATCTAATATTATCATTAATATTTACATTTTTGCATGATTTTATCCATAATTGTAACATATGTATTTTTAAAGCTTTGTTTTAAAGTTAGAAGTCTTCTATTAATTTTTTAATTTTAAAACAACAAAACATAACAATACATGCCACATTTATTATTATAAATTACATTTTATATTTAGGTCATTTGCAATAAAATTCTTTTAAACTATAAAATTAAGTAAAAATAAATAATATTTATTAAACATAATTTTTATTAAAATTCAGACATAGATTTATATATTTTATTTTCTTTTCAATAAAAATCACATTATAATGTACTATAATATAAAATAAAAAGTGTTAAGGTGAATCATCAGTCGTTTATTACTAGATTAGTGCATTTTAATTATTTTCACAGAATAATTTAATTATTAAAATTTCTCGATGATAAGCAATTCGTTCACATTGGAAGATATTGATTTAATGAGAAATATTCACTTTTATGGTGTGTAACTTGTGGAAGTCGTTTTCCAAGTGGAAAAAGAATGATTTCCAAAAGTTGAGCTGTATTTATATGATAAAAATGCTGTTTTCAAGGTGATATAGTTTTTCCCAAGTTAAAAGAATCGTTTATCATTTCAACATTTTTAATATTAATTTATTTAATAAAAATAAATTAAAACACCCTAACTCCGTGATTATAGCACTGCGATTTCACCTTAAATTAAGAATATATACTCAATTCTTTATTATTTCCTTAGCCAGTAGTGACACTTAGGTTATAGTACATTTGAGCTTAGTTCTCTGAAAGTTTAAAGATCTTTTTGTCAGTGGCGCTGACTGCATGTGATGTAAAGGTCAGGTAGGTTGGGTTAGCAAAGGATAGTTAGAACAGTCTGAAACACGAGTGTGAAAGAGAAAGCATGATTATCACCTGAGTGCTGTGTCACATCAGGTTGACGTCAGCGCCATCAGGAAACGAGGATTTTAAGAAAAGCAAATGTCTAAATATATACATGCACAATATATAATGTGTAATTGAACTTATTTTGATTACTAAAGTGAAAAGTGTGTATATTTGTTTTGCTAGGTTTAACCAAGTGTTGAGCATCATGGATGATGAAGAGCGCCTTGAGGGTGAGGAAGAAATGGAGCTTGATGAAGCTTCAGATGCAGAAGATGAGGATGAAGATAATTCTGGAATCCCTATTTCTCCTGCCAACTCAGACCAAATGCTTGGTCCTAGACCAACTTCTGGGAATGGTTAGTACATTATGGCATAAATTACATAATATAAAATTGAATAATGTTAAAGATAAAAGCTAAATTTAATGATTAATCAAAAATATATTACAGTCTTTCTTTGCATATATATCTTCATTGTTACTAGGTTATTTTTTTAAAATTACTTTTTGTTCATCATGTATGAAAAGTGACCTTTTTGAACTGACACTTTGTGTTTTCGTTCATTAGAATATATAACTTATTGTATTTAATAGACGATTTATGTTGTAGAAAGAATAAATTGTATCATATTTTTACTTTTTTTACGTTTTGAAATGTTAAAAAGTGTTGTTTGAGAATTTTATAAATATTTAATTATAATTATTAATTTTATAATTAATATTTATATTCTTTTTGTTAAAGGTTAATTCTTCAATGTAACAAATTTAAAGAGATAAGTCTGTACTATGTTCTTGAAATCATTATTAAAGTACACCTTCAATGAAGATACTCAACTAAATTGTGCATACTACTTGTTCTTTTTCATTTATACTTTGTTATTCTTTTTAACACATTCTTCTTTGAAACACTACTGTGTTAATTAAATAAAAATCACCTTTTTAAATGTAATTTAATTAATTATAAAAAATGTATTTCTTTTAGTTACCCCGGAAGAAGCATTTCATGATCCCTTAAGATTTTCCAAATTTCCCCTTCCTGGTGGAAAACCTTTGAACATAAGACGTGGTCCTGGGAGACCAAGGAAGGAGCGTCCCCCTGGTATGCCTAGAGGAGGAAGCATTCGTAGGGCTTTTGGACGTGGTCTTTCTCGAGGCAAAGGGTATGAGTTAATTTAATAATTCTTCTTTAAAATAAAGTATACATATGAATGCAAATAATATTGGAGTTTCAATTTATATTTAATAAAGAAATAACAAATTATGTGTGCTCTGTGGACCTCACAAGAGAAATAGAACTTGTGTTATTTCATCCACAAGTGTTAATTGAAAAATATGAAAATGGAAAATTGCTGCGGGAAATGGGTATGATTACTAAGTATTTGAGATCTTGCCACCAATTTTAGATTAACTTATATATATTAAACTATATATATGCTTAAAGTTATGTATATATTGGTATAGAGGGTCACACTTGAAAGTTTTGTTAGATCTAAAGTGAACTACTAGTGGGTTTGCATTTCCGTAAGAAGTTATACTTCAAAATTAAAAATCCATATAACCCCTTATTAAACTAAGGTGTTAATCAGTAACAATAAATATGCTATTTGCATACATAGACTATTTACGGATAGTAAATATTTAAAAAAATTGTACTTTAAATATCTTATATAGATAAAAGTTAAATTAACAAATATTGAATGTCTATTTGAATACATTTGTTTAAACAGAAGAATAGGTTATGCTCGAGGAATGCCTCGTAGAACCAAAAGTAAGGACGATGATACACATTCGGAATCACCAAGTCCTTTAAGGCTAGGAGATGACGCGACTGGTGATGGAGAGTCCTCAACTTCTGATAGAATTATGCCTGCTCCAGAAGAGCCTCCTTACTGTCCTGAGCAATGGTAATTATTTTAATTTGTTCATTCAAGAAAGATTTTATTTAATTTGACTTTTACATCTCTTTTAATGAATTAATTAATTATACGATAATACTTTGCATTTATTTCTTTCTTAATTTTAGACTTAATATTTCAAAAATATTATAAGTTTTTTATTTCATTCCAAAATAGTGAAATCGTTTATATGTAAGAGTCGCATTGATTTATGAATAAATAAAAATAAAATTATGCATGTAAATGTAAATGCAAATTATTGCAGGCCTGGAAAAGTTTGCGCTTTATGTAATTTGGGGGAGAGAAGTCAATTGGGTCAAGGAGAGTTGTTAAGGTTAACATTACCAGAAGGATTCACTCCTGAAAAAATAATTAATCGGGACGAAGTTAATGACATTCTTATGGATACCTCTTCTACAGGAGATAAAAGTCCCAGAACAGCTGGACTTGGAGCTGTCACATGTCGAAGGCAGAAAAGTTTAGCTAAGTGCCGGTAATTTATCTAATTACTTTCTGTAATACGTGTAATAAAATTAATCTTTTTCTTCTTCTTCAAACAAAAATCTTAAATATTTCAAATAATTTATTTAACATAATTATATTGGTTAAACATGTTATATTTGGATTTTGCAGCAATCCTAGTCTATCAAACTTCACCGAACCTGTAGAAGAATTAACAATAGTAGGTTATTCCGAAGAACCTGAGGTGAGCATACTGTTTGAAGTGACAGGCCATTACTACGTTCATCAGTCGTGTGCAGTTTGGTCAAGCAATAGTCAAGAATTGACAACTGAGGTAGTGAATCAAGTAGTATTGCAGGCATCATCGCGTCGTTGTGCCCACTGTTCTCATTTTGGAGCCGGAATCCCTTGTAAAGTAAGGATTTCTATACTTGATTTATTGCGAATAAGTTTTATTTATATTATACATTAAAATACTTATATTTTTTACTAAATTACATCGAAGATTCAAATATTATGTCAAACGACGTAGATAATTGTTATCAATTTTTTGTTGCATTAAAGTAAATTTTTTTTTAATAGGTGGCATCGTGCAATCGTTATTTCCATTTTCCATGCGCTGCTGCATCGAGTTGTTTCCAGGAAACAAAATCATTATCGTTATTCTGCAATCAACATTTAGGACAAGTGCCTCTTTTATGTAAGTCTAAATTGTTTATCAATAATAGTAACTATTTTTTACTAATAATAAACAGTAAAGACTATCATCAGGTAATGTGATATTAATAAACAAACATTTATGTATACAGATAATCAAGTAAACTAGTTACACAAATATATAAATAATTTTATTTTCATATATTTTTAACACAAAAAATGCCCAATTGAAAATAATTGATAATAATTATGATGATTTTTCAATTATAAATTGAATATAATTGAAAGAAATAAAAAAAAATGATATTTAGTGAAATTGACCTTGATATTTTATTAATTTACAGTAAGTGGAGAAGTGACTTGTGTGCAGTGTTATGGACTAGGTGATGTTTCTAAATTAGTGATGTGTTCTGTTTGCGGTCAGCACTACCATGGTGGTTGTGTTGGATTAGCATTGTTACCGGGCGTGCGCGCCGGTTGGCAATGCGCATCGTGTCGCGTGTGTCAAGTCTGCCGCCAGCCCGAGGATGTTTCAAAAGTTATGTTATGCGAGAGATGCGATAAGGCATATCATCCTGGTTGTCTCAGACCAATTGTTACATCGATACCCAAATACGGATGGAAGTGCAAATGTTGTAGAGTTTGTACAGATTGCGGCTCGCGTACACCGGGTGCTGGTTTATCATCAAGGTAAATTACACTAATTATTTCTTGTTAATCATTCCATATTAATTTCTCATCCTTGTTATATCCAGTGTATCTTTTAAAAATTGTTATATCCACATACAGATTAAAATAAAACCACGGTACATAACACTTGTTATTGTTTTGAAAATAACGATGTAGAATAAAACGGGGAAAAAAAATTAAATTGATTTTCGAATTTATTGTTAATAAAGAGACTGTTGACACAAATTTAATTACCACTATAATTATTTTTATGCACTTCACTATTATATACTGCGGAATAAATAAATCAATAATTGGCTCTTTACTTGTTGCATTATATCAATATAACTTTTTGTGTGGAAGGACTGAAAAAGATAAGCTTTGTTTAGAATACCATTAAAATTAATAATTGACTATGTAATTTTTTTATATTTATTAATGGCAAATAATTCAGATTCTTAATTAATAGTAGTTTATTAATTTTAATAAAAACAAACTCTTTTTGTGTAAACTGTCTGTTCGCGTTTACTTCTAATAATAATATTAATAAAATATTTTCATCGCATATACACAAAAATGCTATTTTCTTATATCTGTTGAATGTGCAAAATGTGATCAATTCACAAGAATGTATATACACTAGTATGTACGAGTATATCGAATCTTACTACTTCATCATGATTATTGCACCCCGTGATTTCTTTTTCTTTTTTTTTAATATAATTTTTTTTCATTAATTAGTTATTGATAATGACAAATATTTAAATTACATTTCATTACATGGATTATTTTCAATTAACAATTTACTTGTAAAATAAAATGTACTATTCTTTTCTAAGTTTCGAGAGAATTGTTTATTTCTTCATTTATTTAAGTTAAATTGTAAATATAACTGTAGATTTAGCTTTCAGTAACTTTTATCCCTATATTGTTCATTTAAGTGCAATATACAATTTCTGAAATAAATTAATTACCAAAATAATGTTTTATCACAGATGGCATTCACATTATACAGTCTGTGATTCGTGCTACCAGCAACGAAATAAAGGATTTTCTTGTCCTTTGTGCCGCAAAGCATACCGGGCAGCAGCCTATCGCGAAATGGTGCAGTGCTGCGCATGTAAGAAGTTCGTCCACGGCACTTGTGATCCGGAAGCTGATCCGATTACTTACCAACATCGTAAGGAATCCAAGCCTGATTACGAATACGTTTGTCCTCATTGCAAAAGTCGCGCTCTTGTCAAGCGTAAGGACAGCATTGATGAGTTCGCAGGCGAATCCAGTCTCACAGCATCACAGGAGAGCCTTTATGCTGACGGTGAAACAACTGAATATGATTATCAAAACATAGGTGAAGATGCATTGTATTCCATTGGATTAGGCAAGGGCAAACCGTTCTACGCATCGAAAATCGCAAAAAAACGCATGGGATATGGTATGGTTGGACGCCCAAAAGGGGTTGGAAAATTAGGATATCAAAAAAGGCAAAAAGTTAATGAATTTGGCAGAAAGAGAGGTCCAAAAGCCAAAATGAGAGGAATCTTTGGAGTACCCGGACTTGGATTACAGGTTGGAATTCGCTTGCTATACATTTAATATTTATTTATAGATGGGATTTTAACATTAATTTGCCTGATTAGAACCATTATTTTATTAAGTATTGTTGAGTATTTTTCCCGCATACAACATAATTGAAACTTTTATTTATATATTTCAATTATATATATTAAGGAAATTAGTGTTAATTTTATGTTCATTTTAATTTTGTATAAATTAATTAAAATAAAATATTTAATACATATTTTTCCATAGCACTGTATGATGTAAAATAAATTAATACATTTAATTCCGTGTTAAACAAAACGCACACAATTATTGCTCATTTTCACTAAATCATAATATAAAAAAAAGATAAACATTAACAAATAAAAAAAGAAAGTAAAATAAAATAAAATCAATAAATAATAGAAAAACAGTAAATTTAAGTAACAAGTTTATTATTATAATATTTTTGAACGTTGAACATCAAATTATGATATTTGTAAATCATAATTTCAAGATAAAGAATAAATTATTGAAAGATATGCATAGTTTTATTTATGCATATAAAAGATAAGCGAAATTCAAATTTCACATTAAATTATATTTGATTTTTAATCACATCTTCCTTTTAAAAAGAATCCATTAAAAATATTTGATTTTGCACAGCGACCAGTTTCTGATTCCTCATCAAAGGAGGAAGATCCCGCAACGGAAAATAAACTTGTGCTCTGCTCTGCAAAGGATAAGTTCGTACTAACTCAAGATGTTTGCGTAATGTGTGGCTCAATTGGCATTGATCAAGAAGGTTGTCTGATATCATGCGCGCAATGTGGACAATGCTACCATCCATATTGTGTTAACATAAAAGTTACTAAGGTGTTTTTACAAAGGGGATGGCGTTGTTTAGATTGTGTAGTATGTGAAGGCTGTGGCGAAAGAAATGATGATGGAAGATTAATCTTATGCGACAACTGCGACCTCTCGTATCATATTTATTGCATGGATCCGCCAATTGACTATGTACCAACAGGTATGTGGAAATGTAAATGGTGTGCGCAATGCCAGATTTGTGGCTCCAATGATCCGGGGGTAAACAGCGGTTGGCAAAAGAACAGTACGCAGTGTGGTCCGTGCACATCGCACACTGAGTGTATCATCTGCCACGAGGAATATAACGAAGGTGACCTCATTATCCAGTGTGTACAATGTGAGCGTTGGCTGCACTGTCTCTGCGATTCTATAAAAAGCGAAATTGACGCGGAGAAATGTGCAAGTGAAGGCTACAACTGTTTATTGTGTCGACCACGAGATGTACCACCGCCCCATTTGGTGAACGTGCCTATTATCAACGTGATAGCAAACAATGCACCTAAGCCAGCGATTAAATATCATGCGAAATCACCACCACCAGCTCCCGTTTCACGCAGTCCGGAATTGTACAAACCATCACCTCAACAGTATCTTATGGACGGTGTTTATCTTTCGGAGACTGGTCTTAAACACATAAAGTCTCTTACATCAGAACACCAACAAACACGTAAAAAACGTCGAAAGTTGGCCCCGGTGGTAGATACGGAAGCAGATATCATGGCAACGATTGAAAGTGTGGTAGCGGGAAACAGTCAGGATAATTCCTTAGAACTTTCAGACCAGGCCAAGTTGACAGCTGGAGAATTAGGAGAATTGACAAAAGACGGTGAATCTACAGAAATGTTTAAAGAAGGAATGGTTTGGACACCGCGAGCCGATCAACCACCACCAGAAGGATACAGCATTTATACAACAGAAAATGGAGTGTCTGTGTTGCGACGTAAACGTCAACGTAATTTGCAAAAGCTTGGCATTGGTGGATTTGTTGTGAGATTGCGAGGCACTCGGAAAGATAAGGAGGATGATGGTGAGGATAAGTCGAATGAATCTAGTGTAATGACAGGTATTCCCGGAGAGGACAAGCCCAGGCGCAAGCCGCAGAGAAGGAAACCAAAGACTAAGCTGTCCGAGTGCTTCCCGCTTTACATGCAGGAAGCGTTCTTTGGCAAAACCACCCTGGACAAAACCAAAGACAAGGATCTGGAGAGCAGCAGTGGTAGTGATTCTGATGCTGAGAAGAATCGCGTGGAAAATAACGGGAATACAATTCAATTATCGCAAGAAGAAATTAGGGCTATGCAACAGATTAAAGCGAAGCAAGAGAAAGAAGAACTGAAGCCACACAACGAGGAAATTATCAAGATTAAGACAGAACACACAGATATAAGAATGTCCGTAGAAGACGAGGCTAGTGATACAGAAGCGTTAGGGGATATTTTACCGATTTCTGGAGACTTACTTGATAATGATCTTGTAAATACGATCATGAACGAACCTGATGAAGATTTGACAAAACCAGGTACCTTGGAAGAACTTGACGATGCCCCTGCTCCAACGAAAGATGACTTGACTGATATTCTCAGTCCACATTTCAATTTGGATTCCATGGTCAGAGATACCGCTGGTAAGTAAATGATTTAAACAACTCTCTTACTCTTTTAACTTTAAAAACATAATTTCTATTTGTAAAGTAATGCCAGAGACTTTTAATTTTATACATTTCATAAAATATATATTTATATTAACGTGAAATTAAATTTTTAAGCTTTAATATATTTTAATGCAAAGCCAAATAAGTAATGAAACATTATATTTTTTTACCGATATAGATAACTCCAAGAATTATAAGATAAAATTCGAGTCAATTTTGAATTTTGATTGACATTCTAAAAAATTCATGGAGTTATAATTTCATCACTAATTATTACTTATTTTGAAGGTTTACCCAATATGAACAGTAAAGATGTTGAGGAAATATTTAAAGGCGTTCTCACAGATGAATCTCAAGAATCTCAAGAATCTGTATTTCCAGTACAAACACCAACTCCACACACATCGTCTTCCTCTACTCCTTTGGTGTCTCCTTCTGCTCATCCAGGTAACTCATCTAAATACATCTTAAACATATTTATTATATTCTTTTTCGTCCTCCGGGAGCACATAAAGCACTATTTTAAGCTCTAGGGAATTTCGGAAAAATTCTTCCAATACGAAAATCATTGCCTTGCCTTGTCGGTTCACTCTCGCGAACCTTAGCAATGACGTAAATTCAAGCACGACCAATTTATTTTAGATAACTTTAGAAATTTTATATATATATATATATATATATTATATGATGCTGTTGGTTCACCCAAAACTGATAGATAATTCCCAGGATAACTTTCCCCAAATAAAACGACTTTAATTATTAAATTATATAAAAGTATATATATTGTTCAATAATATTAATTACACAAGAATAGTTCAGGCTAAAATACGGGTTGGGAATAACACACGTCTACAAGTCTATGTTCAAAGTCACGTTTTCTATATTATTGTCCCTTTTAACTAAACGCGTTTTCACTCCCGTCCGGTATCAATAAACCACGAGTTTAGCGGCTTCGACCGCCTCGCTAATTACGTTTTTAATACGACGGTTACTTCGCGTTCGCGATCAAAAAGAACTATTAGAGCCGATCTGCTCTCCGTGACGTCTCCAAACGAACTCCCCCTCCTGCACGCCCACGGTACTGGTCAAAACCAAAATTAACTAGAATAGGGGAATCAATGTTGCCAACAATGCATTGGGCATTTAAAGTTAATTACAATTAATTAAGTTACTGATAAAAAATTAATGGAGTATTTAATTTTTTAAATTTAGCAATACAACCAACAATGCAGACAACTGTAAACAGACCACAAGTTCCAGGAACATTACCGACTGTCTGCCATACCAATTTAAATTCACCAATGAGTTTTCCCCCTCCATCTCCATATCATTCAGAATATAGCAAGTAAGTTCAATTGTTAATAAACATAATTCTTAATTATTTATAAACATGAAAGATGCAAATTTATAAATGATACATCATATCTTCACTTAAGATAATAAATGTTAACATAAATTTCTTGTGTCATTTTTGCAGTAGTCCTCAATTCAGCCCAGCCTTTTCTGAACCACCAAGCCCTTGGGTCAATCCTGATGATGAAGGTGCATCAAATTCGAGTAATGCAGCACTCTCATACAATCAAAAAAGTACTCTTAAGATGGAAGCTGATGAAGCATTAGGAGCTGGAGCCACAATTTCATCCGTTCTTTACGCAAACATGAATCATCCCGAATGGAAAACCGAGTACCCAGGTAAATTTTTTCTATACACATGATACTTTCATGATGTTCATATCTCATGAAATTTATACACGGAAAATGTACGTACATATATTTGTAATAATTGTATTTAATTGTACATATATAATTTTAACTTTAGATAAAAAGTAAAAACCTGCAAATGAATAAAATTTTCAGCTTGGCCTGAACGTTGCAAGCAAATACTTAAAAAATGGCGTGCTTTATCAACTGACAAGAAAGCACCATATTTAACACAGGCGCGCGACAACCGAGCGGCGGTACGCATGAAAAAAACACAGCAGGTAAGTCTCAGTATGACTTGTGTCGGATTTTCAAGATCTTTAATACGGTGATATTATTCGTTTGTTATGTTTTCCTTTTGTTAAAAAACAATGAACGAACAAGAAGACATTTGATTTGTTATCCATAATCATCGCAAATGGTGTCTTTTGCTAACAACATTCGGACTAACAGCTCGCCCATTGTGTTTTATTACGCTACATTCACTGTTAGTCAGCGTAATTCAGACTGTTGTTTCCAATTAACTTTTTTTTCTTTTTTATTTAATTTGTTTTGATATTTTATAATTATGTAAAGCTAACTTTGATCGGTGTAAGAATGCCGAACACTCTTTTCAATTCTGTAAAATAAGGGAGCTTTTTAGTCTGTATTATGAAATAGTTTTTATTTTGTTTATTTATGAAGGTTGCGATAACATTTTTGTTTAACGTATTTAAACACCTTTAATTAGAAATATTAGACTCATTTGCTTATTTACAATTTGAGTAATTTTAAATTATTTATATAGATGAAATAGCAAGTATTAGTATTTTAGTTAACAATAAAAATAATTAATTTATACCATTCGTATTTATGTAATAATAATGATAAATTGTAGAATTTAGAAATTAAAGTAATTATTAATTAATTCTATTCACCATACAAATTTAATTTTACAGATATGAAAAGAATAATACTCTTTTTTTAATTCATTTGCTTAATATTATTATTTTTGATTTTGTCATTGAAATATTACATAATGAAAATTCATATATATATTCAAATGATCATGTCGAAAAGAAAGAAATGAAAAAGTAAAAACAGCAGTCTAAAATGTCATAATATGATCGATTCAATCATGAAACATTACAAACGCACATTAAATGTCATTCCCATAAATGTTCGCATTAAATCAAAGTACCTTATGAGCGGCTTTCATGACAATAAGTACAATCCCATGTGTCAGTAAGTCTCGTGATACCAACCAACCAACCAGTCTTATGGTGAAAAAGCTTGTGCAAAAACAAACAAGGAAGGACTTAGAATCTCAAAACCAATCACTGCAACCAAATCCTCGACCAAATGTAACAAAACACTGGATTACCCTTACCCAAAATTTACAAATATAGAAAAACTTCTGATCCATGACTCCAGGTCTTTATAAAAATATTCCAGGCATACAACATTGTGACATATGTCTTAGTGATTACTTAAAAAATAATATTCTATCAAATATATTTCCGAAAAATAATGTCTATATAAATTATTGTTACATTTTTTACAAAAGTATAAATATCTGTAAAGGAAGTAAAATTTTTAATATAATATCTGTCAAAATTGACTTTATAACAGAATTATAACGAAAAGTAAAATGGCTCATAAACGAAATTCGAACATTGTTAAATTGTCGAAATTAGTTTAAATTTCAAAGTAAAAGAAAGTATATTGATGTAAATATGCAATTATTATATATACAATTCAACCTTGATTATTCTAGATAATGTAACTAAAATAATATTAATTGGTCCTGTCATATAATTAAATTCAGTTAACTGGATTTGACCAGTCCCAATTCCATTATATTCATTTAAAGATCTTTTAATAAATGTAAATTGTTGTTGAAGTATCTACATTTCTTTATTTAACATATTTTTTGGAACAATTTGATAAGAATAACGTGAAAAATTTACCGTGTGTATACTATATGGAATAAATTGTTGGAGTTGATCAAAGAATTGAACAAAAGAACCCATCAGAATCCAAAATGTGTATTTGCAAAACGTGTGTGAACTTGAGGCACCCCTTAAACCTTGACAGATATCCAAGGACTTACCAAGCACGAACCCAGTAACCACTGTCAGCACACCCACGATCACGACCAAATCCGTGACTGTCACTACGACAGCCCAGGTGGTAGCACCGGTCGCCGCAATGGCGAGCAGTAACCAGATGCAGAAGCAGTTGCAGTCGCAGATGCAGACGCAGGTGCAAGTCGGTCCAGCGAGCGTTGCTACGAGCGCCGATAAAGCTGCAGCGCCCGAGAAGGTGGCGCCACTTGCTACGAGCACGGTGCCATCCACGCCTTCTGGTGGTCAACTTGCGGAGGTGTGTGCGGTGCAGGGACCGCCGCGGCAGCTAACGTCTTGTTCCCCCGATCCATCACCCGTATCCTCACTCACACCTTCCTCATCACCCGGCTCCAACTCAAGCGGCCAGTCCGCAGGCGCAGGCGTCGTGCTATTAGCCGCACCTACGACGACCAGCACCACCACCACCACCACCACCACCACTACCACTACCACTGTCATTATGACGACTAATCCCAACGTCAGCACCATCACCATCACTACCACTACCACCACTTGTTCCTCCAATTGCGACGACCAGCGACGAACGCCACCTAGTGGCGCGGCCCAGCCACAGCAGCGCCCCCCGGCGTGCAGCGGCATCGCGCAAGCGCCGTCAGTCACGGCTCCCGCACGTCAATTGTCCTCGGTAGACCATCAGATTAGAGTGCTCACTCCATCCGAAATCATGCGCACCCTTCCCTCCCTCTGCCAGGAGCACTACGATCCGCCACCCACTGCAATTATTCACACTGTACCTGTACAGACCCCGGCTACTATGGTGAGCCATCCATGTTCTGTGCCTCTTGTTATATTCTTCTTCTCTTAATTTATTTTCATTTTCGAACTTATGTTCATTATTTTTTCCTTTTTTGTTTTTACGATATTAAGTTTCCCTTTTGATTATCGTTCTTATTATTGTCTTGTGCATATGTATCAACAGTCGATATTTGTTAATTCACATTATTTTTCAAGGACTATGAGTTGAATTTTTAATTCCCTTTTGGATTTATGTTTTCTGTTGAATACTATTGTCGTTGGTTGTTGTTGTTATCATTACAAAACTTCATACATTTCGTTGATCCGAAATTGTTGATTTAATTGATTCAATTTCAGTTGTCTTTCTCAGGGTTTTTGTTGGTCAATCGAAGTAAGACTGAAATAACTTTTAAATATTATTTTTATCTTCATTTATTTACACACTTTAACTTTATCTTAGATATAAAAACATATACTCTATGATAATCGGAACATTAGTAAAATACAATAATTTATTTTCACTATAAATTTTAAAACAATTATTTATAAAAATATTAAATATGATTAAGATTATTAAGTTACATTTAAAATATTTGTCATTTCTCCTTTATGTAATCACTATATTATGATACAATACAGTTGTTCACAGCACATTATTTCAATGTTTTTTATATTAGTTTTTAAGGACAATTATGAATTCATTACCACATGAATGATTATTAATTATTATTAATACATTATTCATTAAAATTAATTGTTATTCAGTTCATAATTGTATTCTTAATAATTTTTAATTATTTAAAGTACATAAAATTAATATAATGGTTGAAGTATTTTATATGGGTTAATTTAAAATGATATTGCAATACAAATTTGTTAAAAACATTTGATGGATCCTAATTGGAATTAAAATTTTCTTGTCGTAGAAAGAAGTAAATTAAATTTAATTAACCTACAGAAATCCTGCAAGTTCTGATTTTATTTTATCATATATTATATCATTAAAAATTTCGTGTTGAGCATAAGGGCCGTGATTATATTTTTTCTAGTATTAAATATTTCATAATTAACTGCAATTGATCTATGTTGAAAAAATTTTTTAGACAGTATCGCATCTAGTAAATTGGCAAAATAAACTAAAATTTTTAGATACAGTTACTATTGAATTAGCATGCCAGAACTTAATTTAAAACAAAAATTTTTTAAATCGTTTAATATTTGGTTATTGAAACTGAAATAATTGATTTTAACAAATAAAGCTATATTATTATAGCCCTGGTTAAAAGCAAGTAATCAATCCTTTTGGTTGTCATAACCAGGATTTTTACTTTTCGGTTATCATAATTAGAAATATAGATTTCAAATAATATTTATACTTATTGTAACTAACTAATCTCTAATTTTTCGATTTGTTAAGTTATTACAACGATTGACTTTTTCCTCTGTGTTAAAAGAAGCAAAAATATCGACTGCATAAAAAATAAATAATTGCAGTAAAATTTCTTGTCCTCGTGCTCTTCATATTTCTTAATTATTGTAATTATTTTCGTTTCTAGTTTATTTTTTTATCATATAACTGCAATTGGGTGTTGCCAATTCTTATTTTTGCTATGTCTCGTGATTTGAGATGCTTTTTAATAAATCTAATTCATAATATAATTTTTATATATTTCATAAAATTGAAATATTTTATCAGAATTGAATTAATGTATAATTAAAACTGTATTAATGATTTAAATGTGAATTATTTAAAATATAAGCATTAGAATTGTAATCGTATTTGTTGTATAAATAAGAGTATACCCACAAAATTGAAAAATTGTATCTTCTTGTTTCGATTCATTTGAAGTAAATACTAATTCAAAGTTAAGTAAAAGTAAAATCAATTAAAGCTCATATCACGATACCGCTGGCTGTATTTGGTTACATGAATCTAGTATTTTTGCTATAAATGTGCATAAGATGCAATGGTACATGACTCTGATCATTTATTAATTTTCATTTGGAATGATCGATATTTTTTGAATCGTATTTATTTATATTTACAGCAATTTATATGTTCATAGGATGGCTGTTCGTCTACTCAAATTTCATTGCGACCTATCGCAACATTCGTTGTCCCTGCTGCAACTATGATTATTCTTTTTATTTATCAGTGAATCTTGAATATATTTTCTGTTGTTTTAAATGGCATGATGATGACATCAGACAAGAGACGCAACCACGAGAACGCACTAAATTTCACGCTCCTACGTACATTGGTTCCCAATGCATCATCAAAATTCCCAAAGTTTTTCCTCCTACCCTCTCCTTCTAATTTCCAATTATGATAAACAAGAGATATATACAACGTGTAGACTAACAATGTCTTGTTTTATAATGGGTTTTGGGTGGATGTAGTCTTGTATATTATTGTGTAGTACGTTGGAATGATTGTTCTGAAATATTTGTGACGTAAACTGTGCTTTTTTGTGTTTTCTTTGACTTATGTATACACTTAAGATTTTACACAAACAGTAACACTTAATTCAATTATGTTCTTCGATTGATCGAACAGTACATCGGTCAATCCCTCTTCTTAACACCTATGTGATTAATTATTTATTTATTTTTTTCATGGGATACGCAAATGATATATATAACCTTTTTTTTGTATTTTTATATGCAAAATAAAAGAGAATGATAATTGGAAAACAGTCATTAAGAAATATATCCTTTCAGTCCATCAAAATTATAAATAAATTCAAAAAGTGAAAAGTGTTTTAGTAAAGAGGTACAAATTGTGCGTCCGACAGTTTAACAAAGATGGCCAAGAATTTAACAATTGAAAAATCAATCAAAAACTAGATAGTACACTTAACATTTTTATTATTAAAGTATCACATTAGCATAAAATATTATCCTTTTTATAATTAACTTAAATAAATAATTTTTTAATAAACTGTAGGTCGTATTATATGTTAAATTGTTACACAAAAACACTTTATCAGCATATTTTAAATTATAATTATCAAAGTATTTATTTTAGTTATTCATATAAATCAATTAGAAAATTTTTTTGTATGTTTAAAAACTCACTCACATTTTATTTTAAAATTTTACTTTTTGTTTAGTAAATTACCCGTTTTTTCATACATATAAAAATACGCATCGTAGAATATTGAAACTTAAGCCATTTGCATATCATCACGAACAATTAATATATATTAATTTTTGGATTTTTTCATTAAGTCGATTCCGAAATATTGCCAGTGTTAATCTGTTGGGCTCTCTCCCCTAATATAAAAAGAAAAAAAATGTTTAAAAATGTGATGAATGTTTTTCATAAATCTCATTCTTACTGACTGGTAATCGTATATAATACTCAAAAAAACATTTTTTTCTTGCTGTATTGTTAACACTAAAATAACATCTGCATGGTTCTAACACATAACAATGATCTTAAAATTAATCAAGTAAAAGTATTGACTCTGTAATGTCAAAAATTAGGCTCACTTTAACACACCGCACGAACAATGTTCAATAATCAATTATTGGATTAAGTGATACATACTCTTTTCCGTAATTGTATAACATTTGGTGTATGGATTTGACTGATCCTTATTCAATTCTTACGCTCTGATTCTATCTAATATCTTGAACAATCGTTCGATCATTATATCTCAGAAAGTTTCAAAATCAGGTATATATTTTTAATGCCAGTAATAAATCTTGAATGAGAATATTTAAAATTTGTTAACCTTATTCATTGATTTTAGCTTCTTATATGGATAGTATGTATTGACATACCATGGAATTGAAGAATGAAATGTTTTTCAAATTAAAAACACAAACAAACATTGTTTGATAATACGCGAAAAGTTTGATTCATGTAAAAAAAAACAATAACAATATTTGTTAATTGTTTTTATTTTTGTTTTAAACGGCTCTTTATTTTATCATTTAAAAATTAAAAACATAAAAAAATTTTAAACTCTTTTATTTTAAAAATGTTTCATACTTCAGTTCCATTGACAAACCTTATTTATTCAAATTTGTTTCTTTGAATTTTACGTGCTTTTTTTCTAATAATAATTTTAAATAATAAATTTGATATTACCTTTGATTTTTCAGTGAGATGTAATGATCAGTTGTTGGCAATACAAAATGTTTTTAATACATTTTTTTTAATAGGAACAAGAGAGACTTACGAACAGAGATCGTTCAAGCAGGGAAGCTGAACAAGAACGACAATGGAAACAATTACAAGCTCTGCGACAACAACAGGCTCAGATGCAACAACAAGTTATACACGAACAACGTGTTCATGGTCAGTATTATCAAATGCAGTTGCACCCTACTTTTAATTATTTGTTCATGTATTTATATAATTATTAATTATGTTTACTGAATTTTAAATGCTTTAATTCACAGCTATGGCTAGAGTTCATAGGCAGATAGGTGATGATAATACAGCCTCAATTAACAATGATAATAATCCAGCTTTAACGACACAACTACAAGTGTCTACATCACAGGTAAATATCATTGATATTTTAATCATTAAATTAATTTAATTTACTCCATAGTCCAACTATAGAATATAATGTATATAATCTGCATTAAATAATTTATTAAATAATTAAAATACATTTTAAATAAAGTTTCTTAAAAATATCCAATAGAGATGCCTTTTTAATCTATAGTTACATTTATAAATCTTAATGTATCTTTATCATCATATATAGGATCCAAATCAACTAATAACCATGACTACGCCTTCACCGGGCTCGCGGCCCACTTTTGCGGCACCAACGATGAAAATGACACCACGTGCTGTAGCACCACAAAATACGCACCAAGGTATACCGAGATTACCGAACAATCAGTCATGTGGTGGTGCAGTTTCACGTCCTCTTGTGAGTCAGGTTACACGTCCAGGCATCTCCAATACATTTGCGCAGCCACCTTCGCCATTCTCACCGCAGGCACCCCAATCGCCTCATGATTTTCCGCAATCACCAGCGCCGGCGCAAACATCCGATCACTTCCAGCGCTTCGATAACGTCGAGTCGTCAGCGTTCACGCCACAGGGTTCGCAAACATCGCGTTCAATCAGTGGTGCAAACACCTATTCGACATCGCCTCGCAATGATGTGTTCTCGCAACCTCCTGGCACTCCGCGACCTGTCTTTAGTGCACCTGCGCCGCGACCCACCGCGCATGTTTACGCACCTTCGCGTACACCTGATCCATACGGCAGTCAGCCACCAACGCCTTCACCAGTACAAAACTTTCCATCACCTCGACAAGAAGTTCGCTCAGATAATCAGACTGGCGAGGTCTTCAATCAACAGCCAGAAGTTAATCGACAATTACGAGACCTGCTACAGAGACAACAATTCACTAAGAAAATAGAACCTATTGGAAATAACTGGAATCAAGGTTAGTTTTAAGCTATATATAATTTTAAACCTTTTTCTTAACCTACCTTTGTGGCAAGGAGCTTCAATTGGGGTTTTATCCTTTCCTTTCCAATTTCCCTCTTCTCAAGGATTCCCGTATTCGCCCAGGTCTAAGCTTTGGAGGAGAGGGGGGAAACATAAGCCAGAAAACCACGACTTTCTTAACATCCCCCCCTCTCCCACCTAACCGGTCGCAATGGAGGGGCGGCGAAAAAACGCCGCTGGACGAGGAATCGAACCCTCGTCCTGGCGCTCATCAAGCGGATGCCCTCACCACTACACCATTACTCCGGTTTTTTTATGTTAATTAAATCATGGGAAACAAAAGTGGTAAAGCTCGACTACTAGAGAATGTTGATTAAATTTAATTTTTTTTTTTTTTTATCAGCAGAGAGTACAACATCGACAGAAACGGTTCAACCACCACAGCCTCAACAACAGCAACAACAACAATTTGATGCAACAACGCATGTGCAATTACCGCAACAACATCCTCAAGTGACAGGCGGTACCACTTCAGAGGGTACATTCAGACAACCATTACCACCTGGAATTGTGAGACCTAGAATGTCCTTACAACCAAATGTTCTAATTAGGAATTCTACTTTAGGTAAATGTATACAATATTATTGTAGATTATTATTATTATAGGTACCTTTTCAAGCATTCAAAAAATGGCAAAATATTTTATTTTATTAAGTTAAGATTTTAAACCAGAATTGATTAGAAGTGTCAGGAAATTTATATCCTACATCCACACTTATTACAAAATAATATAAAGATTCATTTATATTAGGACTGACACAAAGACACCCTAGCGTGGCAAACATTGATTCTGCACGGATACAGGGAATCGATCCACGTACTCGAATGATTCTTCATAGACCTTCAGGTTCCGTTGGTATACCACAACAACATTTTCAAACAGCAACCGTACTTCAACAAAGAATGGCAGGACCTAGGGGGACTTTGCCTGAACATTATGAGGTGTTACAACAACAACAGGCGCCACAGGCTTCTCAACGATTCCAAGGTAAGGCCTGAAACATCGTTGATCTATTTATTTGTAATGAAAATAATCATGAATACATCTCACAGTGTACTATTAATTGGCTAATTTATTTTATTACTGGAACTTTATTATTTTCTTTTCTTATTATTTTATTATACTAATTTTTTAATAACATTTATAAATCTTTTTCTTATTAAGAAAAAGTTAAGTTAAATTGTTTCTCTTGCGTTTTCTTTGCGAATGCCGACCCGAACGCAAAATGTCGCCTAAGCGCGAATGCAATTTTTTTATAATAACATCATTTCTATCATGTTTTGCATTCATTGATTTCCAATGTTTTTAACGGTAATAAAAAGCAAAGAGTGGTAGAATACAATCAGACATTAATTATTATTTTTATTATGATATAACGTTTTTAGTTTTTTATTATTAATATACAAGTGACACGTATATTGAATGCCTGTGACTTGTCTGATTGTAGTCAAAGCCGGCCCAACCTACAGGCGACCCAGGCCCTGGCCTGGGATGCCACTTATCGAAGGGCGACGGTTTTGGGGAGGTAAATTCACACTACATATCTATGTATCTGTATACATATAAATATATATATATATATGTATATATATATGTGTGTGTATATATATGTATATTTTTTTTAAATCCTCTTTCAGCATTCATTACGTTCATTTCGATTTTTCCAAATATATTATTTATCCATTGTATCGATGTAAATACAAATCATATTTTAAAATTCATCAATAATCAGTAATTGTTTAAGTATCATTCAGGCTTATTCTCAAAATATATTTAATAAACAATTTGGATAATACTTCATCTGAAAAAAATTTAAAATCCATGACGGTTCATTAATGGAGATTGTATACAAAAATTAATACTTTAAAGAAATTGTATTTACCAACTCAAAAACCAAATCCTTAATATATCCCTAGAACAATGCTCATTCAGATGCAACTAATTTCGATTTCCAGTTATTCAATAAGTTGTATACTCAGTTGCATTGAAAGCTAGACAGCTTACCTGCCTCGTAAGCAGGTTTAAGTTGGCAACATTAGCATCGAAATAATAAAAAACGACGGACTAAACTGCAGTTGAAGGCTCATAACTACGGAACTTTGACTATTGGGTAATACATTTATATTTATTAATAAAATGCGTTTTCGTTCAGATGAAAAGTGAATCTGACGTTAGTTTCAATGTGGCGCTCAAATCCGTAGGCACTCAACTTCGCTATTTTCCATCGTTTTTATTATTTCAATGCTAGTGTTGCCAATTTAAACCTACTTACGAAGCAGGTAAGTTGTCCAGCTTTCAATGCAACTAGGTGTATATTTGTTGATGTAAATTAAACTTTTATTAAAAATTTCGTGTCATTTATTGCAGAACCAAACCAAACCCAAAGCTTAAACCAACGTATCGTTCGTTCAGGACAAGATGCAGTTAATCAGGGAATACGTGTGTTGAGTACTCAAACGCTTGCTAGATCAACTATTATTCCATCGGTTGTAAACGAGACTAGTGTAACTAGCGGTGCAGAAACTTCCGAAATTCCTGACAACGTAACTGCCGAGCTCGAGAAACTTGAACAAGAAGGTGCACCTATGGTGGAGGTCGAGGGTGTCAGTGCAATATTAGGAGATTTGGGCGAGGACGACGACGAACTTTTAGGTTATTATTTTTGTTCATATATTATTCATGTTATTTATAATATAAATTTATCATATTGTAGTTAATTTAAACATTTGTAATTCCTATTAATTTATTAATATTCGACAATAATCTCAATTGCCTATAAATTTGCAGCTGAAATGGGTGCAGATTTCAATATTTTGGAATATGCCGATCCCGAATTGGACAACATCACTGGTGGAGAAAAAACAAACATTTTAGATCTTGATTTAGAACAGGTCGAGGTTGACCCCAAGGAGGACAAACAGAAAAAAGACGTTAAGGAAGAGGATTCAAAAACTGAGGTGTTAACAGGAAATACAGTTGTTCATGCACCGGATAGTGGAGAATCGACCACTCCAACAACCGTGCAAACAGCTCCAGAAAGTGTGAATGTATCGGCTACTGCGCAGAGCGTTGTCGCACAGACAATTACACCTGTGACACAGACTACACCACAAAACGCCGCTCTATTACCCCAAGCACATGCACAGGCTGCTGCAGTGGTTCAGCAGCAGATGCATAACCATGTACAACAAGCTGCGGCAATGGGTCGACCAATGGCTCCGGGTACTAGATTAATGTCTCCAGATGGAGTTATTGGTGTAGTCACATCCACCAATACAGTTACTGTCAGCTACCCAACAACGTTCCCAGGACATCCACAAAGAATTCCGCATTTACAAGGTATCTTTTTTTCTAATAGAAAACTGCCACTATTTATAATTAATACAATTATTACATACAATTATTAGTTCTTATTATTATTATTATTATTATTATATATATTAACAGATTTTATAATTAAGATTTCTAATTAATCCCAGATGGAAAATAAAGCAAAATAATATTTATGTTATAGCTGTTCAACAACATCCGCGAGTCGGGATGAGATTATCTGGTATTCAAGGAGTGCCTGGACGAGTAGTATCTGTGAGTCACATGATTGGTCCACGAATGCCACTGGCACCACCGCCGCCGCCGCCTCCACCACCTCCTCCTCCTCCTTACCCTGGACCACCGCCACCATATCCAGGACCAATACAGGTTTGTATATTCACTTCTTTACGTGTATATTTGTTAGTAAATTTAAAGTAAACTTAATATTTAAATGACTAAATAAGAATTAAAACAAAAAATGATGAAATGTTTTCATTGTTCTTTTTTTCGCGGCATTCGAGAACTTTCCTAATTAATTGGTTTGTTGCCTCGGACAAAACTTCTTTTTAACCGCCTTTGTCTTATTTGCTTTGAAATTCAATATACTCTTAAGAAATTTTGTATTAATAACATTAGAAATTACCCACTTTTCCTGAACAAAGCATCCTTTATGTGACTTGGCAAAAGAGCTTTAATTGCTTCGCGATTTACACAGGCAAACAACAATAATAACTTACAACTAACATTACAATTGACGAAGTAATACGAATATTTTTATTTATTCTTAAAATATACATGATTTTGCCTCCATTATTTTAATTATTAAGATGTAAAAAGGTAAAATGTTTACTAATATAGTAAAAAAACATTTGAACTAAATGTAAAATTGAAAAAGATTAGTTCGAATAATCTAATAACTACATTACAACAAATTTTAAGTAAATTTAAAATCAAATTAAGAGTAATCTGAAGTCGGAGAGAATTGAGTAGGGTATTTAAAGAATTATAATTAAGACTTGGTAAAGATGGCGTTTTTGGCCTGACTGTTTGCAATGCATTGGTGTTGGTGCATGTCTAGATGGGGTTGTGCCCGGGTGGTGAGCGGGTTTTGACGCGGCCCCCCATTCACTTAGGGCACTCTGTGCCGGTGGTTGGTCCACCGATGGCCCCTGTGGTTCATTCTGGTACGCCAACAATGCCACCGCATCCTTCTCACCGACGGCCCTTGCTTCTGCAGGTGAGCCAGAATCGGGCTATTTCAAGCACGTTTTTACCTGTATCCTAGCAAGCATTGTTTTTGCGCACATTAACATTTTCGCAAATTTTTTGTCATTTATAATTCCTAAAAATATAATATATACAAGTAGATAAATATAAGAATTTGTAACATTAAAATTAAGAAAATATGATTTTGTCTTAAAAGTGTTTGTTATTGATTTATAATTTGTTTAATCGAAATCAATAAAAAACAATACACACGTTATTAATTCAAGCATATGCAGCTGCCGCAGCATCTGTTTACCCGCATGATTTTCACATTTGCAAATAATTTAACATTAGATCTCAAATCTATATTTTTGATACACCATGGTCATAATTAACAATCAATGTAAATTGCCTTCATAAAAACGAAAAAAACCTGCATTAATTGGAAGTAATCAATGAGATTAAAAATGATTTATAAGAAAATTACATTAATTATGAATGCACAAGAAATAAATAATAGCAGCCAGTAATAAATGAGAAAAATAAAAAGAAAAAAACAAATGGATTTATACCAATCAATGTGCATAATACATTTTTACACATATATGTATTTATTTTTTTAAAATTTGTTAAAGAAATTTTCAATTAATGATATACAAGAACATGAGCAAACATATAATTATATAATTTTAAATTCTTGTCAACTTAAATATACTTGTTTCACGTGAACAGTGAGGGGTTACTAATCTTCTCTGTGTGATGCAGATATTTCAAAAGTTTATTTTTTGGGTCATCATTAATTTTATTTTTAATATATTAAATTATGTTATTAAACGGAATTGTATATTCAATTAAACAAGATTTTAAATTAGCACATCTAATGGCCGTAAAACGTTCTTCATTCCTGCAATTCCCTAATTATCTATTGCACTGTTGCACCACAGTTTATTCAACCATATTAAATTCACTAATTGAAAAGTAGCTTAACTATCAGCAGTCCTGTTCACAGGAACAACCACTTTTATTGGAGGAGCTGCTGGAGCAGGAAAAGCGAGAACAAGAAAAACAGCAGCAGCAACAACAGCAGCAGCAGCAACAACAAAGCGTGGATCCAACAACACCCGGTGGCGCACTACTCAGTGATAGCGAGTTTGAGCGTTTGCGTGCGGACGTTCTAGGCTCTAGTTCGCTGGCATCGCCGCCTCAGAGAATAGCCACTGGCGCAGCGCCCACTGTTGTAGCAGTTCCTGGTGGTGTACCTAATGTAAGACAAGTTTGTCCACCGAGACCTGCAGCTACCAATAACACCACATGGTCCCAAGGAAACGCTGCGGATCCCACAAAAATGACTATACAAACACCAAGGCAACCCATCGCCACACAAACACCTCCTGAACGTTAGTTTCATTTTTATATAAATTAGGAAATAATTGTCTCTTAATTTTATATTCTTTGAAATATTTGTATTGTTTATATTATCCTAAGTTATTATCACAGCTTATGTATTTATATTTAAATGTATTTTTTAGCGAGAATAGCGACATTCAATATTCCACATAAGCCAGCACCACCTGTCCCTCCTGAAAATATTGTCACTGAGCAAGATAGGCAAGCCGTTACACAGTATGAAATGTGGATACAACATCATCAACGAGTTTTACAACAACAACTCAAATACTATGAAGCAGAAGTGGTGAAGCTTCGCAAAGCCAGAAAGGTAGAGCTAAATAACATACACAAAGTTATAGTAATCAGTATTTATAAAAAATAATGAAACTAACCGTATCAAGTTTTATACATGTTATTTTAACTTCAGTTTATTTTATTTATATATTTAACTTCAATTTATTTTATTTGCAGTCCTTAATAAGTAAACAACGACAGTTGCGTAAGTCAGGTAATGATCTAAGTGAAGCTGACGCAGCAGAATTGGAGCGTATAGGAAGCGAGCAGAAGGCACTTCAAAAGCACTTAGATTCGAGTCGTAAACAGTCACGTCAGCATAGCATGCTAGTGACTGAATACGAAAGCAAGAAACAGCAACGTCAGAACCAAAATCAAACGAATAGTGAACCATGTTCGCCTCTTATGTCACCGTCGCAACATTCATCGCCGATGCATAGCCCAGCAGGTTTAGTGTCACACAGCCCAGGACCTGGTAGCGTTGCATCTATGGTACAACACTCTCCCGCAGGTTCTATCGTGCAACACAGTCCAAACCCTCCAATGCTTCAACATAGCCCAGGTGCGTCACAGAATCCTGGAACAATGTCGCCACATAATATGCAGCAACAACAACAACAACAACAACAACAATCACCACGGATTGGCACTCCTCACTCACAAACTAGCGAAGAGAGTCCGTTTAGTCCAGGTGTTATGCCATCGCCCGGTATGTGTGGACCACCCGCACCTCGTATGACATCACCGCAACATCGCACAGTGCTCAGCGGTCGCATCGCTACTAGTCCTGGTGCCTTTGCAAACGACACAAGAAATGCACAACAGATTATAGGCGATCAAGGTGTTAGGATACATGCGCTCCCGCAGAGATTTGTGAGACCTGGTGCTATTAATGATAACGTGCAGAGGCCTAGGATGCAGTTGCAGGTAATACTTGAAAAGCAAAATTTTACGTGTAATTTTAAAAAATAATTTGTAAAAAATGGCTGGTATTTTAATTTTTTTATTTAAGAGCATGCATGATTTTAAAGTTTTTATAAACGCTTAAGGCATCGCGTTAAGTCGTTAAAAATTCTGAAACGTAAATAATATACCTTCACGTTTTCCACAGCAACAAGGTGGTATTGTTTATGGTCAGCGTTCTCCACTGGGTTCTCCACAGCACTCCCCTCAAACAATGCTTACTCCTACTCAACATCAACAAATGCTTCAGCGACAACAAATAATTCAACAACAGCAACAACAACAACACGACGTCAATGTTTCCGTGTCTCAGGACAACCAGAATGCCATCACTCAGCGCACTTTACAAATTGTTCAGCAGCGTCAGCAAATTCTTCAACAACAACAACAACAAATAGCTCAACAGCGACAATTCCTTCAATTACAACAACAACAAGTGGCACAGCAACAACAAAACCAACAGCAACAACAGCAGTCTAACCAACAGCAACAATCACAAATGATGCAGAAACCACCGAGTTCACCAATGTTATCTCAGCCAGTGTCTTCGCCGAGTCCACAGCTGCACCAGCAAATGCAGCAAAACTTTGCACAACCACCAAGTTCACCAATGGCTCGTAGTCCAATTGTTCAACCACCACCCATGGGTTCACCTATGCTGCAACAACAACTAAATCAACAGTCGTCACAACCATCGAGTCCGATGAATAGCCGAATGCACCATCCTCCGAGCTCACCTATGTCAACTTATCAACCGCCAAGTCCAATGTCGCGCAGTCATCCATCAACCTCACCGATGTTGCAACATCAGCTGAATAATGCCCACCATCCTCCCCCTTGTCAAACGCCGAATTCACCAATGCCTAGAAGTCCAATGGTAGGAGGTTCACCGATGCAAATGCAGCGTCGACAAAGTAGTGGAAACAGTCCAGCTATGCCTGACAGACCTCAAAGCGTTGAAAATCCTGGAACACCCAGAACTCCACATACTCCTCATTCCGGTTACAATCAAACCAATCACTCAATGGGTAACAATGACCAGCAGCAACAGCCCCAACAAGACCAAAATGTAGACAACATGAATAGAGGTAGTGGAGGGGGTAAACACACACCTATGAATCCTATTCCCATGTTTGGTCGTTTTGGATGCATTCGATTGGGACTTCGCGGAGGATCGCCTATGTGGTCCGCTAAAGCTGAATCTAGTAAGGGAAAAACCGCGGAACCTCAATTAAGTAATATCAATGATGACAAACCAAACACGTCAAATATTGGTGTGCATCGAAAGGTCGCAATTTCGGCATCCAAAATGAACTCCCTAGTGTGCGCGGATTACAATGATTTCGATGACGATTCGCACACCCCACCACAGACTCCACCAGTCAGTGCAGAGGACGTGAAAGTGGGAGGAAATGCAAGCCTTGTAGACTCTGTGCCATTATCATTAGGAAGTCCCACGGATAAATTGGATGCAATAACAGATACAACAGATTACGACGATGATAAAACTATCGTCAATACAGAGGTTACCCTTAGCTCAACAGCACAAAAGGATCAGGATGATATTACGGATATAGAACAATTTGGTCATTCAGAATTAGTCGATGTTATTTCGGGGACACTTGAAGCAGAAATGCAGGAGGAATATGTATTGTTTGCTTCAGTGGATCATGACGTTGTCGTGGATTTATCTGTGGACAGTAACGATTCCCTCGGAAATGCTCTGGTAAATGATAGTAATCAAGCGCATGATCTTGTGCATATATTAGAAATTGAGCACACTCCTGATATGAACCAGGAAGAGACAGTCAGTGATGATGACGTTATCTCATCAAGAATGCGTAATAAAAAAAATCTGAGGTTGGATATTATGCGAAGGGTGAGTGAAACACCGGATTCGCCAGACCAAGTAGTTGAACTGGATGTTGACCCTTCTCCAGGTTCATCAACTTACTTAGCAACTTCACTTGACCAAGAATTCATGTCTTCGTTGGTGAACGAAAGCAGTGTTGTGATTATTGACCCAACTTCCAAATCACCAGAAAACAAAGAGGACAAACCTAAAGAAGATAAAACCCTGAATATAACTGAAAATGAAGATTCTGAAAAATCAATCAGAGCGAAAGATCAAAATGCAAAATCAAGTAAATTTGATGATAAAGGGGAATTAAAGGAGGAAAAGAAGACGGTGAAAAGTATACCACCTACAAACAAAATCATGTCGTTTAAATCAGAAGCAACTAAACCGATCAATGCAAAAAGTTCGTCTATGTTATCCTCTTTGATTAAGGAGCCGCCGTCCACGAATGTTGAGATCACCCCTTCATCCATGGCAAACATAGTTGCAGATGCGAAAATCGCTGCCCGATTGACCCAAAAGATAGAAGGATCTAGGATCGATATGCCATCTGTCGCTTCCTCTTCTGTTACTACGTCCAATCCTCTTAATATTTTACTCGATAAAATCAGTTATGAGCCATATCCGGAACTGGCAAGTTTTTCAAATGTTTGTGGAAAGTCGGATAAAGAGCAAGTGCGAATATACAGTGGAAGTCAGGTACAGTCCACTTCCATAACACTATCACGACCAAAAATGTCCGTACCCGAATTGATTCAGAAAAAGGAAGGTGATAAATCCTCAAACTCTTCTGGGGAGAAAATGATCGACAAAAAAGGTAATGCAAAAGTAGAAACTGCTAGGACCGAAGTAGATTGCGCATCTTTAAAGAAAGATGATAAAATATCGCCATCAGAGTCATTAAACACAACGGACGAATTGGAAAGCATGCTTGAGGCAATTCATAACTCAGCAGAGAACGTAGTGAATGGTGAAAAACGCAGCAAGAGTTCAAAAGTGGAAAGCTCGACGATTAAAAGAGTATCTCCATTAACTGATGATCTTTCACTTGTTAATATATTAGAGAATGATGCGGAATGTGAGGACAAAAAAGAGGAGAAAACGGTGTACTTGAAGATACAGGAGAGTGATAAGCCTAAGGAGACTGAAGTCTCTGTGTCTAAAACTAATAGTTCCGTCACCGTTTATACAACTAAAGAGATCCGCTCGTCGGACAGTAAAAAGCAACTGAATTCTTTAGAGGAAACATCCGAGGACATTCTGGACATGCTGCAAAATATAATAAGTTCCAAACCGGAAATGAGTGACTCGGATGAAAAGTCGAGGAAAAATTTAATGTACCAACTTCCGACACCTTTAGATACGCTGCCAATCAATATTCTGCAAGATTCTCTTTCAGATCTGGAACAAGGACCATCTTCAAAAGTTGAAGAAGAGGAGAAACTTGAAACTAAATCTATTACAACTCCGACCACGACAGAAACGATTTCAATTGCGCCAATTTCGACCACTAAGAAGAGTCTGCCTATAACGTCAACTGTCACTGTTAGTGCAGTTAGTCAACAGCTACAGAAACCAGCGTTACCTCAACAGGCACCGCCTCATTTATCACCACTATCGAAACCTACAGAATTGACGTCCAATGTGGCTAATGTGTCGCATCAACTACGCACTCTGCTTTCGTCTTTACAAACCAATAATTCTCAATCGTTCGCCAGCGCTTCTTCACAAAATAGTGTCGCAACAATCGTTTCCTCATTGAAAAGTGCCACACCATCTGCCATCAATACAAATATTCCTACAAGATCACTGCTACAGGGCAACTTGCCTACGACGACGGCGCCACTTTTAAATAAAGCATTAGACTCGGAAAGTAGTGTAACTGTCACCACCAAAGATTCCATGGTAGCAGTTATGACTAAATCTGTGACTACATCGGAACAATATTTCAGACTTACCACGCTAAGTAGTATTCAGAGCCAGTCAAGTGGAATCATGACGTCTAGGCCACTTAATTCTGGAGTTTCTATTACTTCCAATGCAATGCTTAATGCTATGTTAGCAGGTGCCAAACCTAGTATAGCAGGCTTAAGGGCAAATACGGTTCTTACACAAACGAGTAATTTACTGAGTTCAGTTGTGCCTTCAAGTTCTACAGCCATCCAGAGAACCCACAATGTTCAGACTATCCTACAGGTTTGTATTTAATAAGATTCTACAAAAAATATTTAATGGATTATATAACAAATTATTTTTTGTCACACGTGCACGCAAAGCACAGTAAAAGGTGCTTATTTTGAGGGAGCTAAGCACGATTTCGCGCCCTAGGGATTTTTATCCAATGTTTAACTCCCTAGGGATTTGGCGTCATGTTTTGCACACGATCACGTGACTACTCCGATGCTACCATTGGCCACGACGCACGCA